>VZSZ01001796.1:179112-292816 GCA_013398815.1 Ibidorhyncha struthersii
AAAAAAAAAAGGAAAGGGAAAACTCTCAAGTTCCCAGTATGAATGCTAAATTACCCCCTCTCCCAATGGAATGCTTCACTTTCATTTCCAAGTAGCAGTAAGCCTATTGACCCCCATGGTGTTATCCTTTTCACTGCTCTTGCAGTACTTTCTTTAATCTCTTGGATCAAAGATTGGTCAATAAAAATCATCTCTGCTTTTGTGGGGAGCAAACAAACTGCACCAAGTCCTATGATAATTGTAAATCTTCACTAAAATCCCTGAGAAAAAAAAAAAAACACACGCGTATGTTGACGTTAACTTTCCAACTGGAAATGTTTGTGTTCTTTTTGTTCTATGTTAAATATTCTGAATGATTCTATTTTGAAACAGTTATTGTTTTATACTCTTTCATACTCATTGCATTCTTTAATTCAGTAATTTTAGGCCTTGAAAAAGTACAGGTAAATTATATTTACACTCTGTTATACAGTATTTCTAATCAATTGGTTTACGTCCTAATTATAGGAAAACCCGTGGGTCCTCTACAAAGGTTAAAAGATTGAACAGTATTTTAACAACAGAAATATCTGTTGAGACAGTTTTCACCAGTCTCCAGACTACATGGCATCCAAGGGCTTTGTGTTACATCTTAGGTATCAAATCTAATGAGAATTTGAGCCAGAAAAAAGAAAAAGAAAATAAAAACAAAGACCGCAATAGAATTTTTTGCTGGAAAAAATCATCCAGAGGTATTATTTCCCTGCTACTTTAGCTTATAACCTAACTCATTTTTTAATTCTCTTTCAACTTTAACCTATGCCTCCTATGTGCAGCATCCGTATCCTGACCTTATTATTCCAGGGTATTTCTAAGATCCATCAGCTTCCTTGTCATCTAAACAGAAAGGAAGTGATTTCTGTTTAGCAGAAACTCCTTGAAGTCACTCGTAATCAATGACCACTGCATCTTCATCTACTCTGGACTCCCTGATGAATGCAGAGCATTTCCCTCCTCCTGAGTCTCAAGAAAAACACAGACTGTGGATGATCTTGGTGATCCAGCTGTGACACAAGTGCAACTTTGAATGTTTCCCCCAAGTCCCCTATCCCAAGACATAGTGCTGGAAAGTCTTGACATTGTCTATAAGGCATGATATAGGTAATCTTTCGCTATGACATTTTTTGAGCCCCCTTCCCTCTTAAAATTAGTTCAAAATCGTTTACTATTTACCTGCAGGAAACTAAATAAAATGTTAAAATGCTCTAAAAGCCTCCAAACCTGTCTTTTATTGTCATCCCCAAACTGCTCTCTTACTTCACCTATGAGCTTTTCAAACCCACATTGCTACCAAGAAGTCTCCCCATTTCACCCACTGTATTTGTGGCCCTCAGGTTATCTGCAAAGCCACTAACAGGTTCTCAGTCAAGCACTCTTCAATAGTAACTGTAGTGAAAACAATGCATGTATGTGCCTGGAACATTTTAGTCATAAGAGAGAAATTCCAGCATGCTGGGCTACATCTTCGCAGAGCAGACATCCCAGGCTTGGACCTTGATTTCAGGGAAAATTAAGCCAGGTCTTAACTGTGCTATTAATCACCTCCTTGTTTAGCAGCAATTGCTTGCTTTATTTTAGAGCTCTACATCATTTTTTGGCTCACATTGAAAATAGATAAGAAGATTCAATGGTGAAGGGGAATGTTTTCTTGTTTGTTCTACGTGGTGCCTTGTATGCACTCTGGAATGATTTAAAATAACATGAGGCTAAATACCACCCGCAAATACTGAACTATAATTATTTTCTCACACATTTATTGCAAGGTCAAAAGTTATTCTACTAGTGCACTAATCTGAAAAAAACAGAACTTCACTTCCAAATCCAGATCCCTCAATTCAAGATACCAAGGCTGAGAGAACAGCTTGTGTCCACACATCATACCCCTGTTTTAAGGATCATGGAGATGTACTCTGCAAATCAGGTTTGGCCCCTTTGTTCCCATGGAGAGCCAAAGGGCATTCAGAGGACAGGCAAAGCTTAGAGGAACCAAGATTAGCCTAAAACGTAAAGGGCAATCTTGAATTTGCTGCATGAACAAATTCCCCATGATTTTATTTGAAACTTTGAGCATGCAATCAATATGAAGCTACAATTCCTGCCCAAACCCTGAAGTGCCCCCCCGCCCTCCACCAAGAGAAAACAATTTGTCACTTGGAAAACAGATGAAAAAAGTAATTTTTAAGCACCTAAGAATAGTAGGTTGCTACTGAAGAAACAACCTTTTGTTCTAAGATGTAGAAAGGGAGTCTGCTGGATGTTTCCACAATAGTGTCAGTGATATTAGTGCACAGAGAAGCTAACAAAAGGCAGCCATGCTGTCTGCTGCAGCACTAGAAATGGAGCAAAATACATTAAGGTGAGGGGAAAAAAATGGCAGAACAAGCTAATTTCAAGATCAATATCAGAAACAGGTTTAAAAATATGAAAATAGAAGTTGATACTTTTATGACGGGCTAAGTTGACACCGATTTAGTTATATTATTATAGTAACCTCAAACATTTCTTTGTTTAGGACTTCATCATGATTCAAAAATAGTACATAATTTATATTTTTTCCTGAATCTCAATCCATCTGACACATATATCACATACAGCACAAAGCATAGATAAACACACATCTATCAACATATTCTTATTGTTACACCATTTGAGATTTCCTATACACGATAATAGCAACTCATTTGAAATATCATGGTTTGATTTTGTTTTTTTAAACAAAGCACTTGGATACTAAAAATGGAACACTCCATATAGAAAATAGGTTGCTATTCTCTAAAATTGCTTCTAATGTTAGCTGAATATTAATAAAATCCATAAACCATTAGTACATTATAGCTGCTTTGTTCTGAATTACATAGACCTTTTATGTTTATTTCTCAGTGAAAATGCATTAAAAAAAATGAAATCCTCTCTAATTGTGCTCTCCGAAGATAGCTGGTAAAATCATTTCTAGCAGCAATAAATCAATTGTAGTATTAAAATGACCTGCCAGGTGCATCTTCTGGGTATCAGACTAATTAAGGGAATGTATTAATTGCAACTATTCATCAACACCACCAGTGTTGTTAGGTAACCCTTACAATGAATCTTTTTACCATATTATCCAGCAATGAAACTGCAGTTTGACCAAATATAAGGGATTGAACAGGAAAATATTTTTAAAAACTACCCACAGCTTTCTTCATTATATCACTTTGATCCCAATTCTTTGTTAGTAAATCAACAAAACACAAGAAGATATAATTATATGTACGTATGGGTTTTATACATATACATATCTCTATCTCAGTAGAGAGTTTTACCAGGTTTCAGAGACCAATGTGTGGGTTTTTTCTCACCCAAAAATCTAATTCTGATATAAATTCATATGCATTTTCTGTAGCTATGAGCCAAATGCGACCAGATGTGGATCATACAGGCTTTCACTGGAAAAGACCATTTAATTCTCAAAGCATGCTTTACTGCCGTCTTCATTACTTTTCCACCAGGACTTCTTTATCACTTTAATCTATACATTCTTATGAATGCAGATAACAATATCAGTCTGCTGTTTTGTAGGGGTTGCCAGTTCCCCCAGTGTTATTTTCCCTGCTAAAAATAAAAGCTGTTCTTCAAAAGTTCCGATATGTTTTATCACCTTCTTCTACAAGCAAAAATTCTGGATTGCACAATAACTTCATGCATTTCAGACAAAACTCTGGAAGTTGCAGGATGCAGTAAAACTCTTACCATACCAATTTATTTGCCATGCTTCTTAGTTTAGAAGAAGATTAGGAAAGGTATATATGATTATAGGCTGTCAGAGGAGAAAAAAAAACATATATGTCTGAGTTCAATTAGCAAAATACACAGAGAATAGTAAATACACAGACCAAATCTAAAGGACACGAGGACAAAATTTGGCCCACCATATCAAAGTTCACAGTCCTCTCCCCAGTGTGCTGTAAACACTCATATCTAGGAGACTGGTTCTTGTTGACTCACTTTATCTACACCTTTTATGTATTTCTAAGTCACCCTGGTATCTAAGTACTAAAAAACAGTTAGCTATAACTATGTTTTTTCTATTGCCACCCCCATGACAATCACCATCATTCTCTTTTTTCAGGTGAACTAGATACAGTAGCATATGTAGAGGCATGGGAGTTCATTCTTGGGCCCAGAAGAAAATTTACCTTCTCTTCTGGCTGTATATCCATAGATGGGCAGTGAGATAATGACACCCATCATACTTCACACATTTGGTCATTTGGTTATAAACGAGCTCATGCACACTTATACTAGAATAATGTCTTGGTATTATTCAAAGGAGGAGAGTCTGGGGGATTCTTCGCAACCCTGTGGCTCCTGCTTGTGCAAAATTACTCAAGTCCTACTTCTGCAGAAAACCCAGAGAACTGTGCGCCACATCCCAAAGGCCACAGTATTAAATACTGGTAATCAAAGCTAGGAAGCAAGATTCAGAAACATCAGCATTACAGTGCAGATGCCCTGGCAGCAGCTTCCCAGGCGACTTTAACCCAAGTGCCCAGTGCCAGGCAGAGAGCACACCAGGTACTGGGGCTCACAGCAGCCAGCCTGTTCGGTGCCCACGGCCACGCACAGCACGGTCAGGATGCTTCTCTTCACACACAGCTCTGCAAACACACCACAGCCCTGACCTCCAACACTGATTATTGTGGTTTTGAATGTTTCTTGAAGAGCTACTGCCAGAATTGTCAAAATGAATGAAATTGAGAGAAAATAGATCCACAATGAAAAACACTTGATTCATTTTTATTTGTGACTCAAAATAAGAATACACACCTTCCTAATTTTAAAGTCTGTCAAATAACGTAATATTAAAATTATGTAGATGATTCACAATCAGCCACATCTCTCCAGCTTGTGTCAATATGTCTGAAGAAATGCTCTCAATCACCTTTGGTATTCAAAGAGTTAGAAATAGAAGTTCACAAGTAAGATATTGTTCCTGTCTTTCCCTTCACTACCCAGACTGCTTTCTGATCTTCCTTTTGTCCTCAATCCGTTCCTTATCCCTTTCACCTCTCTTTCTCACTCTCACTCCGTCCCCTTGATCCATCAGACACAGCCAAGCTATCTGACACCTATGCCTTAAAGTAATTTTGGACAGAAGCAAAATGCCCTAGAATCCTTAGTAATCCTCCTCAGATCCATGTACTGAGCCCCAGTTTGGCTCTTTTATAGCCACAAACAGTCTTTCAGCTAGCTAGCCTAGAAACCAAAAGCTGTTTCAGTAACAGAGGAAGGACAACAAGTCCTGAAAGAAAATGAGCCTGCTCGGGAAGGAAAAAAAATAAAAAAATAATCTTTTTCAGTGTTAACATTAATGTAAGCTAGAACGAACTAACTGATCAATAAATGAAAGCTAAGGAACTCTCTGACTACAGGAGGTAAAAGGGGAGACAGTGAGTTCACAGGGGCAGGATCTGTCCTTTCCCCGCCATTGTATACATTCCGTGTCCTGGTACAAGACAATGGTTTATAAACACCAATGGTTTTGTGAATTATTGAAACAGCTACAGCATTCTGTAAACCCGTAGAAAAATGTCTTTCACCCCTTATCATTCCCTATTGAGTCAAAGTGTAGTTTTTGACATACCAGAGTGGGATTTTTCTTTGTCCTTTTCCAGTACAACTAAATCGAAAGCCATATGGAATTCAGAGAGGTAAATAAAAAATAAAACACAAAAATCAATAGACTACTGCCAAAACCCTGTGGATCGTACTAAAGTCAGAGTTAAATTACCTTTCATGACTAAGCAAGAATCCAGAAAAACTGAACAGACTACTTGTACCATGCTGAGTTACAGAGCTGCTCTCCCCCGGGCTCGGGGTGTACCAGCACTCACACTCCTCCAGTACAAAAGGTAGATTTCAGTGACAGGCTGTAGGTCCTAAAGCTATCTCATCTTTGAGAGAAAAAAATGTTTGACAAACTTACACTTCTCAGTGTGGAAACATAACAGATCCTTCTCTTCACAGTCTAATATAAGGCCTTGTTGTCTCTCCACTTTCTAATCTTTTCATAGAATGATTTAGAGTGGAAAAGCCCCTTCATGTGCCAACCCTTCCCATCCAAACAAAACAGCTGGATACATCCAGGAAATATAATAGGTGATGAAAAGCAACACAGGATTGTCTTTAGATTATGAGTATTTGTACTGAAAGTATGTGGGGATTTTTGGAAGCAGGGTTGAAGGAGGAAAGAGAAGGAAGAGGAGGAAACTGAGGTACCAGAAGCTGCTTCTTTCTGCCAAAACCCATCAGACCTTGGTAAGTAAGAGGACATGGAGTCAGATGCCATGCACAGACTATCTCACGGTAAGGGTTTAATTCTTCCTCAGCTCTGCCTTGTTATTCCCATCATAAATCCCCAGAGACAACAGATGTCAGAAGACTTGCATCAGACGTACTCTAGTGTAACAAGGAGCAGAACCTGGCCTCGAGTTGTAGTAAATACAGTCAGATGAACTAATTCCCAACATGTCTACATGCTGACAATCTTAGATTAGATTTTTTCAAGTTAAAAACAGAAGCTCACTCATTCTCCACAATTTAAGTGATCAGCCATTTCAAAATCTACTAATTGGTATTTCTCTGCAACAAAACAAAGAAAAAAGATACTGTATGAGACTTCTTTTTAAGAAAAAACAAAAGAAAACAAAAACAACAAAAAAAACCAAACACACACACCACTAAAGGAAGTAGACCATACCTATTACTAGGAGCTATGACACAGACATGGCCAGCCCCTCTCCTTCCCCCAAAGAAGCAATTTACAACAGTGAGAGGACGTAAGTCAGGGGATCAAACACAAGAGAAGTTTAAAAGCAGGTTTTGGCTGCAGTAGTGACGCAACCTAATGGGGGCAAGAGCAACTTAATGCCACATAAATCCATTTTTCTGGTAGGGCCATAAGGCTTTGAGGCAGCCTGACAGCTGATTCCAGCTCTCCCGGATGTCAGTAGGCAATGCTCTTCAGAAAAGCACAGCCCAGACTTAAGAAGCTTTACTCACTCTTACTTCCTCATGATGAGTTGCAGTATGTGCCACATCAAGAGGCAAAGACTTTCAGCAGTGCCGTGGCCAGTGCTTCTAGCATTAAGCTCTTGAAACAGATGGCTTTTTTTTTTTTTCTAAAAATTCTGCGAGTTTAGAACCTCCATTTTTGCTTACCAAANCGAAAAAGACTGGGTAACGTAAGCTTAGCAAATGAAAGTTAAATAAAAATACACTACCACAAAATGATCATCACAAATGTCATGAGATTAGACAAGTTCATGATTTTGGAAATAACTGCTTTTTGACTACTTTAGTCTGGCAATAATGGCTATTTGAGAACCTAACATGGGGTAGATAATTTTCTGCTCATATCTGTATCTTCCCCCATAATTAATGGAAAAGCTTTAGGAAGACGATTGTATATGAGTTTCTGTTATGCTGTATTTTGCCAAAAAAGGCATTGTCAAGCAGGAACTTGACCGACCTTTTGTGGATGGCTGACTCCAAAACACATTTGCTTAGTCTGCTTTACAGTAGTCATTAGCTTATTTTTCCAGTACTATAGTAATGAGGTAACATTTTTAATCACAACCACTCTAGACATCTGGCAATGTAAATGGCATATTGGTACTTCATTTCCAAGGGTCAGTGCTGTGCGATAGGCCAAAAATCAGGTAGCCCAGTTTTAGCTCTTGCCTACAATCTAGTCAGTCGAGATACATGTATGAAAAGATTAAAATATCCATAAGCTTTTGCACGCACTAATATACTTTATACTCTGTTTTCTTAAAAAGGCATTGGGCCTTATACACTTTGTCCACAACAGCAGCAGATGCACTACAAAGCAACAACAAAATCCATACCTATAACCTGCATTTTCTCTGATTGTATTGGTACTCCAGCTTCCAGCCATTAGCAATAACTGAGCTTACTAGTTTCCTTCTCTTCCCCTCTACCTTAGTCAGAAGAGAAGAGCAGCTCTGTTTTTTTTTTTTTTTCTCTAAAACCTATCTATTGATTCTAAAAGCATCTCCCCTTTACTATGTTTATTCCAATAGATTGCTGTTCTCTTTACTCCACTATTCTTCTCCTGTACAGTTATACTTTAAAAGGAGCAGTGACTTTCTTCTTATATGGATTTTTGTCTTTTACTTATGGCAGTGATTTGTCATTAATATGGTTGTAGAATATACCACATTTTGCCCTGTTTTCACATTTTCATTCTATAGCTGCTCTTTTTTCTGAAAAGTGTCATCCTTCATAACAATTTTTTAAACACACGCATGAAATCTAACAGTTTAGATTCATTAACAAATGAAATTGACAGATATATCACATATAATACAGGTATAAGACAACTGTCAATCTGAAGAAAAAATTGCTCCCAATAACAGCATTATTTAATGCTATTACATAGCTGAAATTCTAAACAAACATTTTATTTAAGCATATTTAAGACGACTAGACCTCTTGTAGCAATACAGCCATCTGTCTTCCGTTGCACACGTAGCTATGAAAAACAATAGTTCAGGACTTCAGCGGCCTTGCCCAGTGCACAAGTCAAGTTGATTTTTGCTGAATCAGGGTCTTATTTCTAAATGATACCAATTTTTCTTTTCACACTTCAGATTTCCTCTCTTTAAAAAAAATAAAGGGGGGGAGGCAGTTTGTTTACATGTTCAGAAACACCAGAATAGTAGAACCTCTGTCAGTGAATTTAAAAAAAAAAGGCGGGGGGTGGGGGGGGCTGGGGATGAGATCTACTTTTATCAGAAATTTCCAGCAGATTTACTCCGGTTGAAAGTCATTAGTCTTAAAAAATAAAATGGAAATGCATAATTTCCATGACGAAGAATAATAAGGCAACTATTGGATCAGCAGTATAGTTACACTTCCATATGCTAGAAAATATTTACAGCATCGTTCTGTACTGTTAGCCTTCACTGCTATGATAAGAGAAAATTATTCGAGAGGGGCACAGTACAAATTCATTCATATCATTTTTCACTTTGGAAAAAAATACATCAGAATAATCACATCAGACAACGAAGAGTTTCTATAATGACAAATGTCATTTTGAAATATTCTAGGCCACAGAAGCTGAGAAAGTATGGCAATTTTGAATAGTCTTTATTTTCTTATTAAATCCTAAAGGACTGTTGGTGTTCCCTATTCCTATAAAAATACTTTTTTTATCATGAAAAAAATATTTTGCTAAAGGAAATGCTTACAACAATAATGGTGTTAGTCCATTTCAGAAACTTAACTTTACCCAGTATTTTTTATTAGTAAAACATTATATTGCCACTGAAGTAAATTATTCTCTCAGTTCTTTTTAGTTGACACAACACTGTCATTAGAAAACTAGCTTCCACGTTAATGTATCACAAGAGATACAAGTATCTCTTCCTGTAAGTTGTATGTACACTTTTATCCATACATTTCATTCCAACTACAATTAAACATAAATACATTTGTATTCTTGCTTTTTGTCCTTTTCATCCTCATTTTCCTCAGTAGACCAAACAATCAAGAATTGCACATTTCATCTGTTGCCAGTGTCTCAATAATTATGATGGAGCTGTAAAGGAAATGATACACTCCGCGGATGATTAAATCAGCCTAAACATTCTACTCTCATGATTCATTGTGGCGTGAATGAAGACACCATGTTCTTAGCCTTATATCTGTCCTGCTAATTTTCCTTAGCTTCATTATTTTTTTTTTGCCTGGTATCTTTGACCCTTCTTTTGCTTCCCCCCATCATCTGTCTCTCTATTTTTTCTTCTAATTAGGCCACTTCTTTTTTTCTGTCCTTCTTGCTCCAGGTATACTTCTGTCCCTGCTCTCACCTCTTTTCCACATTATCTCTTTCTAAGCACAATACCAATGCCACATTTTTTTCCCTTTCTGATTTGTGAAAGTCTTTCTTTCCTCTGTCCCTGCCCAGGCTTCCTACCCCCTGCCTAAGCTTTTCCTTTCTCCTCTATTATGAGGTATGGTCTCTCTTATATTTCTAGCTCTAAAGTTCACTGAGCTTTTGGGAAGAGAAAACTACAGCTGTGGTGAAACAACATAGGTTTGTCCAAAACTACTGCTGGCAATTCAATTCAGTTATCAGCTTTGTTTGTTCTCAAATAATAGTATAATTGCCCTAATTACTGGAAATTTAGAAATTAAATAAAATAAAAAACATACACAAAAAAAAAAAAGAAAAAGAAAAAAAGACACCAAGACCAATCTCTTGGGGAAATGCACTTACAGAAATCCTTTTGCCAGGAGTTTCACAGACTGCCTATGCTGTGTGGTTGCTTTTTAGAGGATTATAATGCAGTAAAGCTTAACAGAAATTGCTAGACTTAAGTGATGTAGATTGAAGCATCGCTACTAACAACAAAACTGCACTAACATAATCCAGGTGAAGAGCTAGTTCTTAAAGTATACCGTTGTACGGTTATAACCTTCACGTGTAATATAGACCCTCTACATCTATTCAGTTCAGCTTTTCTGCCACCTAATAATTCAAATCAAGGAGAACTTTATTATATTATTTTGTTTGCTGTACTGCATAAAGTGTAAGAAGACTGAAGAAAGTGATGATCGATTGGCAGTCATTTGCAAAGACCTTAGATAAAAGCACATCGAGGAAGAAATGCCATAATAGTATATACAGTCTCATACTTAGTCTGTCTTGCACTGTGCTGCATTAAGGCCGTTGTAACATTATCAGTACTTACATTCTTTTGTAAACCAAAATTACACACCTGCACAATGATCCTTACAAAACACCCTCCGTTTCAAGACAACTCTTGAAACTAAACTTAGGCACTTCTATAAATCTTTCCTGATTAGGGTCCTACATTTTAATTTTCTTGTAGCCTTCTCATTTATATTTTATAAAGACATTCCTATTTCTACTCCCATATTGAGAATATTATCTTCTATCTATACATCTTTTCAGCAGGAACACCCATTTCTACAATAACCTCTACTGCCTTATATCTTGCTACAAAACAAAAGGACAGGGATATTCTTCTGGAAAATTAAGTAATCATACATTCATGTTAGATTAATGTATTCTTTTAAATGTTGCCTTTAGCTTTCTTTTTGTTTTGCCTAAGGGAAGAAGTAAGAAATAGGCCTTTGCAAAATAATCTGTAAAGTCAAACAGAGTTTTGTTGGATTAATAGCTTCACAATTTAGTATCTTTTCCTTCTTTTCTTGACTAAAATACATTACTGGGCAATATCCAAAGCTGGGTATTCATCTATCCAAACAGAAGTGGCCATTCTCAGAACTATTAAACGCCTAAAAAAAATCTTAACAATCACATGGAGTGCACTGAAAAGAGGCTAGCAGTTCCCAAGGCATAAAAGGCTCATTTGGGCATCTAATTTTAGGTATTGAATACCAGAAGTTTTGAGGTGCAGAAATTTTGGTAAACTCTACAGGGGAAATATACCTGTGCATAAATATATTAATGACTGCACAGAAACCCTTATGCTCTATTTATGGTCTGCCACTCTTCATATTCAGTAGAAATACACTTGAAAGCAATTCAAAAGAGCTAAACTGCAAAATGTGAGAAAAAAATGAACCATCCATCATTTCCTAAAAAAGTGGCACAAACCAACATAGTGTTAATGAAGAAACAATATCTAACATAAAAATTCTGGAAGGACTTTAATAAAGGCTGAGAAGAAAATATAGATGTTTGACTGCTTCTGAATGCTATTCACTAGATGAAGTTTTGCATTCACCCATGAATTAGAAGCAAAATTTGAAATCTTACATTGCAGTAATCTAGCAATTCTACATCCCACTATAAGAAAACTGTTAGCACAAGCTTTTAAAAAATTATATTCCATTCACTGCCCCTATATATTTTAGAGTCACTTTAAGATAAATAGTGCTGTGATAAGAGGAAAAAAAGCATTAGCACTAGCATTTCAGAAAAACTATTTTATTCTGAAAAGTTCTGCAGAAACTAGACTGTGCCAGTGATATTTAATTGTAACATAAAAATTAAACACCATTTACTTGATGTAAAATTGGGATAGTATGTAAATTAAGTAAGTTTCAATTCATGTCTTCATACTCACATCTGTTGGCAGTTTAAATAGTTTTAGTGTCATTAATTGTTACAAAAGTGCAAGATTTGCTGTATGCTTGCCACTTAGGACCAAAGGCACAAAAGTCTAATTGAACTAAGTAATTAGTAATTTGTCATTTCCTATTGTCAGCAATTACTTTCCATTAGAAATCCTCACTGAAAATTCTAATTTGAAGTGAGGTTTGTATTTTATTGCTGTCCATCCAAATTAGTTTAAAATTGACAGCTACATTTTCATTTAAAAATTTAAAGATATTAAATATGCTTGAAGACACTGAGGCATATTCTACCCCATGTGTAGTTGTGATAACATATCTGGTCTCAAAAGAATGGAGAACGAAAATCCAGAATACTTCTTTCTTTTCCTCAATTACGACGTATGTTCCAGCATTACATAGTAGGTCACATCACACTCTTGTTCATGCGAATAGTCCCCTTAATTGGCAATTTAAATGGGTAACAAAAACAGAGTATGACACACAAAATTATATGAGGATTCATTGGATTCCTTATCCACTTTTACACAGGGATCCAGAAATAGGTATTGAAAGCGCAAGTGTAACTGGGATGGAACTGTGTATTTTCATACCTTGTCCTAGAGTCTTTTCCTTGTGGTTTTGCTGCAAGAGCAATTTTTCTTTTGTTATCTTTCAGACTTGTTTTCTTTTGTTATTTTTCAGACTTTCCAGACAGTGCAATCAGCACTGTCCAGTTGCAAATGCTCAGTGAGCAGCACGAGGCAGCACTTGGGAGGGTGGGAGTGCTGCAGGTTCCTCAGAAATGCACACAGCTGATGAGCCGTGAGGACACAGAGATTTATAATTAAGGCATGTTGAACCCAAATGTACCATCGTTTCAGGGCACATAATGTGGAACTGCCTAGAAAGCAGCAACTTGGTGCCTGGTAAAATGCTTCTGCTGCCCAGTCCAGGCCAGTTCTGAAACTAGGGGACAACTGGACATCCCAAGGGGCAAAGTGGTTCAACTTCACTCAGTTGGCAGAAAGACAAAAATAATAATGGTGTAAATTCACCACTGCCCCAGAGCTCTTTTGCAAGCAAATTACAAATATGAAAGCAAAGAGCATGGAGTTTTAACATTTTTAACGTAAAAAATGCTCAAATCCTGAAATAAGATCATGCTTAGTGCCAGCTGACAAACATTTCAATGGTAAAGCTAACAGTTTAGCAGAGGTTCATACTAAATATGTTCAGAAGATACCATCTGAATAAGTTGCTATCCACTTGTAAGACTGCTTCTCATAGAAAAAAATGTACAGAAAATAAAAGGTATATGAAAAGTTCTCACAATAAAATGGGGGGAGGGAATTTGATGCATAAAGAGTTGGCCAAGTGTGCAGTGATATTGTAATGTATTAATTTACAGAATTAGAAACCTATTAAGACCGGAATACAACAGAACTGCACAATTATATGTCTAATAATGGAATAGTTATTAGAGGTAGTATCAAGCACATTTGCACTTCAACTGCAGTTCTATTGTATACTGCCATCTTTCTTTTCCTTAATTTATGTGATACGATAATTAACCTTTAAATCTAGCAATGGTGATGTATTTCCCTTAAATAGTTATTCTACATTCATATTTCCTGAAAGCACACATCTTTCACTGAAACTCTCTCTGATAACTGGTTAATACACATCACAGATCACTAGCCCTCTATATTAATTACTGTTAATTTAGAACATAACTCCTATGAAGAAGCATATCCACGTGCTTAGAAAAAGCTCTTCATAATTAATGCTATGACAAAGAAAAGTGAAGGATTCTAATGATTCATCACTAGTAAACAACAGGCATTTTCTACAATACTTTCATAGCTGAAGTACATTGTACCAGGGAATGTCTCAGTATCATAGGCCTCTTCCCTTAAACTGATTTAAGCACTACATTCACTACGAATAGATTTGTTCCCTCTTCAGGGAGGAAGGGAAAAAAAAAGTACAAAAGAAAACAGAAGGGGGAAAGGTCAACTGGACTCTCAACACAAGTCCACTGGACTGGCAGAAACCTCACGCCAACCCCCCTACCACCTTCCACTGCAATCAGTTTTACTTCACACTGTATCGGTAGGAGCTGATTATAATTAGATGTTTGATATGTATTAAAGAAAAAAAAATGATCTCCAAATGCATAGACTGCTTCCTAATTATGTGTTTCCTAATTCCATGGGGTGTTCAAAGCTAGGGTTTGGAGGTATTTTCAGAATAATAAAGATAGTAGGTATATTACAAACCATTATTCTGCCATTTCTGCAGCTGTGTTTAATTGCCAATAAGGCACTGAACAAAACAGAGAATTAAATTAAAAGTTCAATAAACACTGATCAATATTCTTGTAAATACCAAGTCTATAAAATGATCTTCTCTTTAAATGTAGTTATACTACAGGTACCGTGTAGATGATCTGCATTTGAATCTCATGTGTTACTTGAAAGACTAGTTAAATTTCTTTCCAGTAAAAACATTTTAAATCTAGGAATGCTGTCAAAAAAGATTATAAACCTGCCTTTATTCTTAAACTGTTGCTGTCTTCTGATTTCGCATTAGCTCACGATCAGCTGAATAAAGAAGTCATCTTCTGTCTAACATGTAAATAAATCATCAGCTTCAGTTACTTTACCACTAGCTGTTTGTCATTCAGAAAAATAATGGTTAATCAATGACTAATCAATGAAGATGTGTAACGTATTAGTTTGCAGTCCTTCATCATCCTATTTTCCTCAATTGCCTGGGGGTTTGTGTTCAGTACTTACAGAATCGATTACAATTGTGAGTGATCATTCAGCTCATGTTGAGAGCTGTCAGCTGTGCTTTCTGCTAGAGTTTTTACTCTCCTGTTTAATACAAGATGCTAATATTTAGCTGCATCTGACAAGCTAGATATCGTAGTAGAAAATTTTATAAGAAGTGCTTAAGTAACTAATTGCAACACTACATGTCACTTGATGAAACTAAACTTTTCCTGACTTCACAATAATCATAAGCATTACTGGCTTGCTGTGGAAAATTAAAGGAAAATAGCTGTCTGCTTGAGTCTGATCATGCCTGCAGGGAAGGTCTAAGAAAGGCAACTGACAATGATGCCTTTGTGCATAACTGCAGGGGGAAAACAGATAATTCTTCAATTTTCATATAAACTGACATTCTTCACCATATGACATTCGTGTGTGCGCTCAATTTCCTACCAAAGCCACTAGAAAAGTTGGACCCACAGACTTCTGATAACGCAGCAACATAAATGAGTAACAAAGGTTTCTATAACGAAAGTAATGTTTCACTGCTTGACAAGACTGTTTGCTTTGAAGCAGATTTAAGCTTGTCACCAACATAAGGAGAAAAGATTGGCTGTTGTTCCCACACACACGCCAAATATGTTACTACCAATGTATAGGTTTATTCACTTTAATTATTGTTTTCATACTTCTCTTAGAAAATGCATGTCAGTGGTAGTCATAGGGTGTGATGGTGGAAACTAATAATTGTTAATGTATTTCATTAAATATTTAGAACTGAGCAGTATTGATTAAAACGGCATGTGTAAGTGCGTATTTCCAGCAGGTTTTAGCTCCAACAGCTCCCTCTTGTGATTGAAATGTCAAAGCTCCCTTGCCTAAACTGAGCTACATTTGGATGTCATGCTGAGCTTACGGGCACTCTTTCCATAGCCAATATGAAGAAAAAGAGGGAGAGAGAAGTTGCCTTACCAGAAAAATCTCACTAATATATCTTTTTAACTTAAAAATTGCAATGTAATCCAATAACCAAGGTTTATATCCGAATTTATTCTAGAAAATAAAAGAGTTATTTCTCCATTAATTTAAGGAATATAACTCACCTAAGAATTATTTTAATATTGTAGGGTTTTGTTCGGTTGCCTTATTTTTAGCTGATACAATAGACAGGGAAGATAGCAATAAATTTGGAGAAACAAGCACTCTCCTACCACAGAGGCTAAAAGCTGCACTGATACTGAAAATAATGGTACTGAAATTTTCATGGTACTGAAAATAATCAGTGTCTGTTTTTTACATAGTGCACAGAAACAGTCCAAATACATCCTATAATTCAAAACAATAGGTGACCCATTAAAAATAGCTACAAAGCAGTATTATTACCTTGCTATAGAGAAAAGCATTGCCAGCATTAAATCTTATGTCATTTTTATATGTTTGTCCCTCGTATGCATTGGAAATAAAATTACATTTTACAAAAGAATAGATATTCCAAACTTTTTTGTTTTATACACAGATTGTTATAAACCACCAGTTGCTAACATCATCAGAGAAACTGCTACTGTATTTATTATTACTGCATACAGCAAGATTAAAACTAATTAGCTATTAGTCACAAGACTAGTACTACACAAATAAAAATATAAGGCCTACAAATTATATGCAGCAATGATCTCTCTATAATCAAAGAGCAAGCAAATATTGTAAAGGAGTAAAACTTCATGTAGCTATGTAGTCACATTATCCACAACAGTTGTAACAACATGACAACAATTATTATATTTAGCTTCCATTTTGGAAGAAACTGGTGTTTTAATTTAAGATCGCTTGGCTAAGCTGCTCCCAAGGATCTGAATAAAATTCCTACTGGTAGCTTTGTTGTTTCCCCCGCTAAATCTTCCTATAGTACACAGAAATATTTAGACATGGTCAACTCATCTTAACAACATCTTGAACACCCACCCCAGCTCCCAGCCCTTCTGAATGAAAAAAAACAAATAATTGCTCTGAAATCACAAAGTAAAAGAAGCAACTCTTTAAATCATGGATGGCGTTTTTAGTGCAAAATCCTATTGTTTTTTATTTCTTAAGCTCCTGCCAAAGACTCAAAGAACACAAACAGGCAAAACAGATCCATTCCCTCTTAGTTACTCGGTGCCTACAGAATAGCCGTATTTTGTTGGACCAGTTAAGGCAGGAAAAAAAATACTTGTCTGCTTATATCAAGTTTCTATTCCAAATTACCCTGCTTTGTCAGCTCACACTTTTTCTTTTGGTCTGGAAGGCCTCAGCTCACACTAATACTATTATCAATAACAACCAGAGTATAGTGACTGTGTGACAAAAATCTTCTCATTTATGACTTTGCAAGCCAAACTGTGTTCTGACATTTCATGAAAATGCATCTCTAACATCCTTTTCTTGAGTAAAATCACTAATCTTTGCATTTAAAATGAAACGTTTACACCAAAACACCTAAGCAATCATATTACAGAAGAATGACAAAAGCACTAATTTTATCCAAACTGATTAGAAAAGTCTTATGATTCCTGATGAACAGCACATTTTTCTTTTTCTTTTTTTTTTAAGATATAATCATCAAAACAATGACAAATGAAAGACTCAGAAAAGGTTATGACTTGACAAAGTAACATTTTTAAAACTTGGACACCAATCAAATTGATACAAGCATCAGTGATGCAACACTTTCTGACACTAAAGTCTTTACCACTGTCTAAAATATATAGAATAGCCTATTGTGATTGCTTAATGTCAACTTTTGTTCATAAGCTCTTTCATAAAAGTGAAACAGGGAAAAATGATTTAAAGCAGTTCAATTTGTCTATTTACCTTAATCTTTAACTATTCCCATATGTCTTAGCTACATGATGTATGACTCGCCATAAACCAATTTTTCAAAGATATACAAGACAGAAAAAAGTCAGGCTCCTAACCTTTTATGCACTGAACTTTCATAGACAGCTGGCAAAACAAAACACTTCTAGGCTTCAGAAAAAGCTGAAAGGTTATTTTGCTCTCTTGCTTTTACAAAATATTTGCATCTGTTAAATAAGATACAGTTGAAATATTTTATCATGGCAAACAATCTCAAGGGAGAAAGGTCCTTTTAAAAATTTGAATTAAACCACAAAGTTGTTGGCTGCTATTTTAATAGAACAATTGGACTTCCATTTATGAAGCAAACACTAGAGTTGTGCACTCTTTTCTGAAAACCAGCCTGTGACACTGTATGAATCCTGACATTAAAAACTGCAAGTGGTGTAATCTCACTTTCTGGTCATGTGCATAACTCAAGACACTTAGTCTAATGTCTGGTTTTTAAGTGTTTAGTAGTAATGCTCACCTTAATATGCATAGGTCTGAAACACAGAGCAATGCTACACATACTTTTTTCTTTCAACTAGCAAAACTGGCAATATAAAAAATAAGAAATGCATAGCAGAATAAAAGTGTCAGACTCACCTAGAATGGTTGGTAAACTGGAGCAAGGGTGAGATGTGTTAATTAGCAAGAAGTTTGAGTTTCATCCAAGACATTGCAGCATAGGATCCATTTGGGCATTGGGAGTAAGCAGGGTACCAGGTAGGATTATTCAGAAACTTATTACTCCCACTCTAAAAAAATTCAAAACAAACAAAAAAATATATACATAGATGGAAACGGGTTTAGTATTCTTTTCTACAATAAAAACCTGTGTACTGTGGTAAACCAATTAAGAAATAAAATATCCAATTGATGTTTAAAAATGTCATTCACATTTTTTGCTTCAATTTGAAATATTTAAATAAACTTCTACATTAAAAGACAGAATTTTGAACTTCATAACTCAAGACAGCTTCTCATATCAAAAGGAGCTAAAGCTTTCCAGTGAGTCTAACAACATACATATTGCCTGTAATTTGGTATCGTTATGCCTTTCAAAAACATTTGGTGTCAGAGACAGACCAGGTAGAGATATCTGACAAAGGAGGGGGGGAGCTCTGTGGTAAATTTTCTAAGACTGTATTTTACAGAAACCTCACTGTCATAAAATCTGTTTGTGGTAAAATAAAAGAACATATAAAAAGGGGGGGGACGACGCGACACAACACAACAGGACATCAAACCAAACATCTCCTCGAGTTACAACTTTAGAGAAAGAAAAATAGTTTTAATCTAGAATATATGTTTATATATATATATATTTGAATCCTAGAATTAAAATGACTGATTTTCAAACTCCAAGTAAGCTTGAGAAACTGACTGCAGATCATGTATACAATGTAGGGTCAATGCTGTATTGAATTTCTAGACCATTTTCAGACTACCTTCTGGCAATGGAAGCATTTTGACCACTGACACTCCCTATGGGTATATCTGACTATCCTGGTACAATGCACCATTCCCCATTATTGAATCTACAACAAACTGCTGTAGGTTATTCATTGATTGAGTGTTTAAGTGTATTCTTTGGGAGCAAATGGAGAACGAAATCCGTAAACAATCATGCACACAAAATCACCAGAATTCTTCACTTGGAGATGGTTTTCACTTTCAGCACTTAATTATCTGTATTCTTTGATAATAACTCTGTCACTTTATTTAAAGATGCACAGGAATTTTGCTTTTAAAAGAAACATCAAGCTGCAACGTGGAGCTGCACATTTTATCTCAAAGAAAAATTAAGCCATCATTGGCCAATATGACTACACTGGGACATAAGGTTTAAGCACATCTGCCATACTTTATGCTAACATCTTTATCTAGATCAATTACAATATGCACTATCACTGTTAAATAACCAATACAGATGCAGACTGCAACTCTATAATATTCCTAATGGGGGGTTAGAACAGACATTAAGAGCTACATTTTCATAAGCTCAAGCAGTAATTGTGTGTGCCTGTACGCCTGTGCATATCTTCAATCAAGCTGTATTTTGACATCACAGGAAAATGTTCCTTTTCCTACTTTAACCAGTGCAAAACCCTCTTTCTTTCTCATATATATATAGCTCTGAGTTCATTTGTACAGTTTGTCTGCCACTATGTATTTATAGCTATTGCCTGAATGAGTGCTTCATACAGTACTAGGGAGCCAAAAAAAAAAAAAAAAAAACACAAACCAAAAAACAAATAAGACATTTGATAACATCTTATTCATCATCATAACATCATCATAATTTCCACCTTTGGTTTAACAAAAAAATAAGAAAAAGGGACATCCTGAGAATACATACAAATGATTTCATTTTTCTCAAGCTGAAATAATTTTTTATGTGTCACTGCAGTACAAAAGCATAATAGGAAGTTTACATTTCTTAGAGTTAAATTTTTAAGGTTAATTTTACCATAAATCTACAATGCAGCTTTATTATTCCTTCCTATTCTCACTGAAAAAAAATATAACTGCAATATCATTATTTTCTATTTCAAAATATCACCCAAACGTGAGGAATACAGCAGCATTCGTCATGCGAAGTCCTTTCTATGCCGGTAGCAAAGATTAGACTGCACCCTGAAGAGCTCACAGCTGAGTAGTTTGGAGCAAAAGACACAACAGTAACTTGTTGCTCTATGAACTGAACTTCAGACTACTTTATGATACTGTTACACTAAAGTATTGAAGAAGGAGGAGAACCTGAATGCACTGTGCGTGATAACATTGCAATGCCATTGAACATAGACTAGGTTAAAAAAAATAGAGCATCTGATCTGTCCATAAATCACCTAGGTATGTGTATTCACAAATAAGAAAATATTAGGGTGCAGCACAGCAGGGCTCCACAGGTTTCGTAATTCAAGCATTTTAGCTGCACACGCGCTGCAAGACAATGCTTCTCTGTGCCTGCTGGCACCCAGAAACATGTGGCTGTGCTCAGACTGCAGGTTGGAGTGAGGTTTTCAGCATGGTCCCCTCGGAGAGGTCCCCTCAGAGAGAACCTTAAGTTCACAGTCAATCCAGAGGGGCTGGCTCAGTTTAGACAAATCAGGGAGTAAGACTGAAAGTTGCACCATGGAGAGCATCTGTTCTGCAACTCGGACACTCCCAATAGGCGCTTTTTGAGTGGACACTCAAGTGTATTATTAAATTGTGGTAAGGTATCAATTTCCTCTGCTGTCTGACAAAGTTCAAATCCATACCTTCTACCTCCCCAGGGGGCAGCTCAGCCATCTGCCAGTAACCCCAGCCTATGCTTTCCCTTGCACATCAGTGGAATCATGCACAAATACTTAATAGGATAGTGTGGGACTGGGCAGATTCACGTTCGGAAATCTAACAGTGCCAGCCTCTAGATGCTTGCCTAATTCCACAGACATACAAAGCTGTACCCAGGAATGGGATTCAGTTGCATCCCATTACAGGTACTTTTGTAGGAATCCTAGAATATTTCTTCTGGTCTCCAGCTGCCACTTCAGAAACATGCAGGTTTCCCATAGTACATCTTCTGGCCACATACAGATACATTGGATGCTCCAAGATGGTCTGAAACAGTGTAAAGTACATTTTTACACAGCCTACACTTAAGCCAACAATAGCCCATAAGGTTCTCAGAGCATCTCAGGTATCAGAAGTCATCTAACATTAGCTTTCTTAAGATGTGATGGTTAGCACAGTCAGGGTAGCCACAACTGATACGGTTTCATTTTTTCAGCCTATAGATCAGATATCTCTTCACAACACTTGTTGGACTATAGAGACTTAATCTCTTGCTCTGCTTCTAAATATCCTCAGAAGCATCCTATTCTTGAGCACTGAACAACCATGTATTCATATAGCCCACTGGGAAGCTGCTTTCATGAACGAGATTTCACGCACTTTGTATGAAACAGTTAATTGGTAAAACACAGTCACTGGAGTAAGAAGCAGAGCACAGTTTTCCCATTCCTAGCAGAGTGCCCCAGCCAGAAGTCCTACTTGTTCCCTTCATGCCAACACATCTTTTCTGCAATGAAGGAGGGGAAGAGCAACCTAGATAAGTATAAGTTAGCAAGGCCTCTTGCTGCGAAAGGAGATACAGGTTTGAGCCTGATATAAGTTCAGGTCTCCGCCAGTCTGACTGATGGTCCTTCTGCTGAACACCTCTTACCAGTGAACAGAAATCCCTTTCAGAAAAAGAATATCCTATTTGCTTTTTGTAAAGAAACAGCTCCAAGGATCAAAAGCCAAGAGATAACTTAAGGTTATAAATATCACATAGAGGTAGATGTGCAAGCTCTGAAAAATTAATGTAGCGCTTCAATAGCAGTTGCAATCGTGATTTCTTATTGACTAATTTAGATGATTGGCTTAGAAGTGTCTTTGCATAAAAGAGATCAGTAAACCTGACGGTTTACGCTGTCAGTAAATCTTGATCAGTCAAGGAAGCCAAATTAGAGGTTTCACGTCGCTAAAAGAGGACCCTAAATATCAGGTATTGCTACATCCAGTGTCATAACAGCTGTACTGTGACCCTTTAAGGGTATGTAGGTCCAAACACACAACTGTGTAGGCCATACAGAGGACTTGGAAGCCCTTTAAACCACACCTTGAACACCTTGCAGCTAACTACATGTTAATTCTGTTACGTCATAGGGCTTCCTTTAGAAATATTTGGAAATGAGGGCTTATGTCAGCATGGAAATTTTCATAATAGTTCAAAGCAAGGCAATCACAAAAACAGATATAGCAACAAGAAGAGTAAAAGTTCGAGGGGTTTGTTTGCTTGGCATTTTTATAACCAATAAAGTTCTATGGCACTGGTAACTATGCTTTCTTTGTAAGGTCATCTTGTAAGGTTGGGTAAATCTAATAAAAACAGTATTTAAAAAAAGTCACTCTGGAATTTTTTATTCTTGTATTTTAGCTGGTAGGTGAAGAAGAGAGAAAGGACTTTCTTCCTCTGCATACTAAACATGTACAACAAAGCTAACTATCTTCATAAAGATTTTTTCCTTTGGGACAGTTCTCTGCACATACCTATCTTTAAATTATATTAACACAGAAAAACTAGGGCATTCAGCACCTTTCTGTACAAAAATCTATTATGTTCTCTTTCCCATACTGAGGAAGACATCAAGACTGCATGTAATTACCTTGTCACTGTTCCAATTTAAGTGTGGTCAGAACTTGTGTTGTAAACTCCCATAAGCGGGGCTTAGTCATTTGACAGCAGACATTTTACTCCCCAAGTCAAGGTTGTTGATTTGTTGAAACAAATTGGCTCTGCTGCAATATTTATTTCAAAGTTGTTTTGTTTTAAACATAGGGATCACCTTACGTGTGATTACATCAAGAGGGTCACATGAAAGCAGTCTGAGTCCATTTGGGTTAGCAAGTTGAAATCTTGCAGGGATGCAGCGCTTGCCATTAAGGCTGTGCTGGGAAGAACTCACAATCAGGAAGTGCTTGAGACTGCACACACTACATTAGCTCTCCTCCCTGATGCGTATGTATTACAACACACTCTTGAAATATATGGTCACTTCCTTTTTCAGTCATAATATGTACCTGATATAGGTAAACTCACGTAGCATCCTATGCTACATAATCCAGGCAGAGAAAGTCTTCTAAAGTATCCACAATGTACATGTACAATAAGGAATATCATTCTAGAATATAGCAAACCAAGTGCAAACAACTGTTTTATACTTTCATTCTGCCAGATGCCTAGTTACCTGCTCCCACCTTTTTTGTTGCACCTAAGGGAGTCCTCACTGGTGGCTGAAAACAAATTTGTTCCATGGTTGCTACTTATGTCCCTAAGCTTGCCACAGGGAAGACAGACATCTTTTACTATTGCCACTGCTGAAGATACGTTACAGGTTTTACCAAGCACGTGTTAGTAGGCACTGTGTTAGAAACTAGGGGGTAAAGGACAAACAGATCAAGTTTGCTTTTCACAAATAGTCATAGTCAAGAGGAAGAATAATCTTTACTTTGCTTTCCTTTTTGGGGATGAGAAGAATGCACGATACACAGAAAACTCTATGAAGATTATTTTGGCAGCAATCCAGCTTGACTCCGTAGTACCTGGAAGTTACCCCCCACCTTCTCTTTCTCATCAAGGAAAGCTTCTTCAGTCCTAATTATCGTGACTTGAAATTTTACCTATTCTGTAAAATTCCGTAGCAAGAAAGGCTGAAGGAACAATTTTTAAAATAATGTTGTGTTACTACTTCTACTACAAAAGTTAAGGGAGGATGGCAGAAGCAGGCAGGGCAACTTGAAAGAATCCTGGTGAATCATAGATCATTCAGGTTGGAAAAGATTCATCGAGTCCAACTGTTAACCTAACACTAGTCCACCACTAAAAATGATGATATGTGAATAGTCAGGTTCTCTGCCTGGACAACTGTTAGAGTCTTGCATTTCAGAGATAAGACCTGAGAATTAAGTAAAAGTAAGGATAACCTGAGTCTAATGACAGGAAATCTAAAGAGCAAAACACCTCAGAAACAGCCTTTTGAAAGGCTTGAGCTCTGATCCACCCCAACCCCAATAAGAACAATTTCTTTCTTCAGAAACTATTTGAAGAGAGAAAAGTGACAGTTAAAAGGGAAGATTTCTGTATTTTTGAAACTTTATTACTTGCAATTAGTAGATTTTCTGGGTACAAGGTAGTGTCTTAATAGTATAAGACTCTTTTCTATGTTAAAGGTTTGTTGGTCTTGCACCTTGTCAGATTCAAAAGGCCCAAAATAAAGATATAAAATATATGCTTGTATTGCTTCTAAGTGTTACGTGGTACTAAAGGAGAAAAGTAATTTTAGAAGCTAAACTATGACACCTGAAAGCAATAAAGTGACTTCTGAAGGTACTATATTCCATTTGTATAGAGTATAAGTGAGGTGAGTGCATTACTTTTTTTACATCACAGCTCAGAAAATAGCTGTTGATCTAGAACAGCTGGAAAAATTAGTTATTGACACATCAGTTTAGAAAAGGCTTAATGCAGAAGGACAAGAAAAGGGTTGCATGTTTAACATTAGCATAACAGAGTGACACTTATTGCAAATTTAATTACCTAATATGCATATTTGAAAGTTGTGTGAAAATAATGACTGATGACTTATTGTAGTTACTGAAAAATTCGCAGCTCCAACTGCTAAGGATGCTCCAGGCTGGCAGAGGCAACGCTTGCTTCTGTCAAAACAAAGGGAGAAGATGGTGGGAACATCGCACTTTTTGGTTAATTAAGGTAGGATTATTGCTAAGGTATCCGGTGCAGATGGTGGGTAAACAGTCAGTTTTGATGGTGGATAACAGCTAGGAATAACATCTGGTAGACCCTGAAGAACTTTCTCTTCTTCCTTCTTCTACTAATTCTACTATTTCCAAGTTAGAAAGAAAAAGCCAAGTATGTCTAACATGGTGGGGAATCCAGAAGGGAAATAAGGACACTTAATTGTTTCTCACAAAATTAGTCCTTTACTTACCTATGAGAAACTAGTCAAAATAAACAGACTTTGCCTGTAGCCAGCTGAATACATGAAGTGAGCAGGGAGGCCTGTGATTGATAAAACATACAACACTTGGAAGTCCTAGAGCAGAGACACTAATCTATGAAATACAAACCTGAAGAAGGGAAAAAAAGGTCTCCCAGACCAGGCTGCAAGCTCCTTCCAAGGATGAGAGCTATATAAACTTTATCCCATGCCTTCTGATGAGAAACAGCTCTGATGATGGTATAACTACATTGTTGTCACAGAGGTACCTGCCACATAAGCACCACCAGCCACCAAATTAGATTGGTCAAGGCCAAAAGGCAACATAAAACTCAGCAACAGCTATTTTAGTCTCCCCCCAAAATACTTGAGTATTTCTGCATTGATGTCAGCTAAAAATCACTGCCTTATTAAACATAAACAGGAAATCTTATACATGCTACTAAAAAACAGAAGTAAAATTTAATCATGTTTGGCTGTTTCATTCAAATATTGCTTCCAGACATCAGATAACACAATTCAGAAACTGGGAATTTTAGATTGTGATTATATTTACACCATATAAATAGTTGCAAAGACTTCACTAGAACTATTTAAATGGAAGCGTGATTGCTGTTACAATAATCCATTCTTACCCATTGCTTTCGCTACACAAATAATCTCTAAACGCCAAGGCATGACTCCCACAGTCACACAACAGCATTGCTTTGCCCTCCTTTCCATTGACTAGGACATGCATTTATCCATATTAGGATTACAGAAATGAACAAGGGTTGTATGACACAATCTTACTTTGCCTTATGTTTTTTAAACTGTAGCATAAATAAGGTCATCTCCTCTGTAACACAGAGACTGGGCATGGAGAAAAGCCCATTTAAGAGTTGCCCTTAATTCAGGAAATTAAATTGATTCTCTTTCTATCCCACCACTCTCCAGCAAAAGGGAAAATGGTAAATTTGCAAATCAGATTAAAAGTGTGTTTGATTTCTTAGGGATCTGAGCTAGACACTGTCACTTAGAAAAAAAAAAAAATGATCATGAGTGATCTACTGCATAGCAGGACTTTGGTTGTGGTTACTTGCAGCCTGCCACTTGACAGCTACTCATCCATTCTGTGCTCAGTGAGTCTCAGAGAAGAAGGAAACACTGTCCTGAATGCTCGCTGTTAAAATTGAACTGTTCTTAACAAAACGAGTGGACTTCAAGCATGCAGCCCTATTAAAACATACATGAGAGTCACTTGGCTCCTTCAAATGCTGTTTAATGTACACTGAATTTCTGATCAACAGAAGATTGTTTTTCTCCATACAGGCACAACTGCAAAGGGAGCATTTGTTTGAAATTGATCTCCCTAGTGCAAGTTTTAATGTGTTGTTAAAGTCAGCCATTTAAACCAGAACCAGTGAAATAAAACTCTGATAACTCTTAAAGAATTTAAGATTAATGCAGGAGGAAATTACCTTGCCTAGTCATGCCTACTTTTATTAGTACCCTCCAGTTGTGTTTCATTTTGGATGTGGCAAAAGTATGATTTGAAAGTCAAGAAGGCAACTTCTTGCATTTTGTATTTAATTATTGAACACAGAACAATGCTAAAGCTGCATTTCCAAAAAGTTTGTGGTGTTGTGTTTTCCAAGTTTTACTTAACAAAACTGCAGTCATGGCAGTAAGAAATTATGTCTTCCCATGATCATGCTGAGAATACTTATACCCAGTAATCATTATACCTGCATTGCAGAATTTGATGATTTGCTTTTGCTTTTCTTATTTTTAGATAGAATTTCTTTAATGCAGTGAAACAGATACAGTCTTCAAACATTTCAGTGAGTTCCACTGATAGCACACATGGGGTACAAACTTTGAGATTATTCCTGGTGTATTACTTTCAATTTTTATCATAGTATGCGGTTTTAAGGAGAGAGCTAGTTTCAGCTTATGGTGAAGTTGGTTTTATTTATAAGGCTACAGTGTACAGGGAATTCATTAGCAAAACGGCAAAACAAACTAGACCAACTGGGTTGGAGAAGTTCTAAAACATTTATCAAGTTTTTCAGATGAACCATACTCCCCTTGGCACATCCCAGAGCACCACGTGGACTTCTTGCCAACTCTCTGCTCTTGAGAGCTACACAGCTATACTCTTGTGCAAATGTTTCAGTGTCTAATCATTAGCTACATAGCTCAAAAGATAGTCAATATATTAATTTTATTTTAAATGAAGATATTTTTCTGCTGTTTACTTAGGCCTGCATTTAAATGCAAAGCTGAACTGAATGGAGCAATTTTGTCACCTCCCTTACACGCTTTTTCTTTCCCTACCCGCAGAAGTAAGCCTCCAGAAAATGCCTTCTCAAAATACGCATATACTAAATAGCAACAGGCTGGTGGAAGGTAGTACAGTGGTGAGAAATACCGAAGAACAATAATTTTTATTTTAGCATTGGTGAACACAAGGACCATACAAGAATGGCATTTGATGCTTCATGATTATATTTTGATGATTGTTCACATGACCAAGAACTGGAGGAAGCATTTAGAAATCTAATACTACTACTTGGTCTGTTTGCTAAATATTCTTTTCTTCCTTTTCTCAACATAAGAAAAAAAAAAAAAAAGAGAAACTTTACAGAGAAGAGTAGCAAACATTCTTAAAAGTACTTTGAACTCTTCATAAAGAAACAGGAGAAAAACAGTAAAAATCCTCCGAGCTATGAAATGCTTTCATCATGAAAGAAGCTATTACATGCTGAGATTCAAACTTCAACTATGAATTACACAGAACTCCTTTTAGCTATTTGTGCATGTGCAAGTATTTAGCACAAAGTCAACAGCTCTATAGAGAGCTAAGCAAATGGTGACTGCCTGAGTTTATGCTTAAACCTGTCTGGTCCACACTGAAGGTCTTTACAGCAGTCAGCATAACCAGGCAGGGTTTTGGGGAAGAAAATGAAGAGATTTTTTCCATTTGAAAACTGCAAAGGTATTTTCAGGAAGGCAGAATGTAACTACTGAACCTGGAATTTGGCCAGGCGATTGGTGTTAACTTTCCTCCTCTTGCAAAGAGTACCATGAAGTCTTTAATGACCATAGGTGGTCAGGACCTTGAATTTGCATCTTGTCCAAAAGACCTGAAGTGTGTTATGCAAGACTTTCTTTTTTCATGCATACTTGAGCTGTCAAAAGGGTAAATTATTCTAGTTAAGTCTTTCTTGACTAAATTTTTTTAAAAAATAACACAATCTGATCCCTGAACGCCTAAACTCAGTATGCGCTTTTCATTAAGTCACTACAAGGAATAACCATAAACAATTTTAGAAGCTTTAATTTCATGTCCGAGGAATTTTACGTGCAAATTGGATCTGAATAAAGGAAGCAAGAACACCAGCAATTTATTAAATTGAGGATCTTGGGGGGAAGTGGAAAGAGGAGAAAGAAAGAGGCAGCACGAGAGAAAACACTACAGCATTATGAGTGTCAGTGGTTCTAAGTCACTGCATGACACTCATCTTTTCTTATTCCCACCAAGACAGGGTACTGAACATACACAGGAGTCTTCACCTCAAGAGGCAGCTGTCACACACCAAAGCAATTTCTGCCCCCAGACTCCTGCAGCAGTAGGGACAAGAAATTTTTCTACCACACAGCTCCCTTTGGGATCAGCCCTTCTTCTCCCTGTAATAAGAACCAGCACCATCCATCTTCTCAGCAGAACAGGAAGGTGCCAGAGCTTGTGCTCACAAAGAGAACATAAGGAGTGGAGGTAAAGAGGTGCCTGGTGGAAAACTAATTAATACACATTCTGAGGAAATGGTGAGGGATGTATTCAGATATCCCGGGAGGCTGAAAGTAAAAGAACCTGTTCCTCCCCAACAACTGCATTCATCTCAAGACCTCAAAATGAGCTCTTCTCCCCACTCTTCCTCAAAATCTGTCCCTACCATCACCAAAGTTATTTAGATTTTGTTTATACCACAGGGAAGTCTTATGTCAGCTGAACACCTAGTAGCATCAGTCTTCAGCAAGACTTAAAAATTTTGTACAATTAAATACACATGCAACTTCAGCTTTATTGTGGAATGCTTTCAGAAACATTTGCTGCAATTCTGTTTGCCTCATTTCAGGCTTTTGCTGATATTGAAGACTTCCCTTCCCTCTGGCTGCTTGCTTTTAAGCCCTTGCCATGTCTAATATTCCATTTGCATAGCCAAATTATACATGACTACAATAGGGGTAGTTTTTTTTAACCTCATCTTCAAAAATCAGTTTCTGCCACACACACATCCCCAAGAAGATTTATCCAAACTCCTCTTGGTTTGTTGTTGTATGTGACTAGCATTGGATGGCATGAATGTCTAGATTTTATCACTACTCTGGCCCGAGCAATTAGATAATTCCTAGGTTCTTGAAGATAACTTCTTTACTTCTCTCTCTGAGGATTTCTGGTCATATTTTTCTCTTAATAGCCATCAGGTTTATTGCACAGAACACAATCCCATCTCTTTGAACACAGTAGGAGAAACGTTAGGCAAGGAAAGTTTCTTTCTTCATAGTGGAAGACTTTCTAGTCACACCTAAACAAACAAAAAAAAAAATTGTCCTTGTTTAGCTGATAGAAACAGGCTATGCTGTTGCATCTGTAGTTTGGGGGGTTTTCCTCCTATATTTACACACTATTACCATATAGCTGCAATTAAACTGAATTTGCACTGCTTATCTATGACATCAGAAAAACCTCTCTACACTACAGTTCACGTGCAGTCGTGGACAGCAGCTGATTTGCTTGGCCAATACATCTCCATTCGGACATCATTAAACAAGCATTTAATCATTTCCTCCCGCAGCCTGTCAGAAGGCATCTTGCACAACCAATAACTCTGGGAAGATGTTGTAATTGTAGTGCCAAGGGTTGGGCAACACTTATTGATGTGAAACTGTGCTAAACTTTGTGATGTTTCTGCTTATCTCTGTGATATCTAAGTATTTCTAGGGTTCCTGCCATTGCAACATGTAAGCCTACACTTAAAAGTTTGTCTCTGTACTCTGAAAAATTATGTTCACTCTACAATGAGCAGGAAACAGCCGAAACTACTGAAAGCACAGCAGGACAGGATTGGGGACATCAAAGGAGCAACAGTTGTGTCACCAGCCAGGTTAGCAGAGACAGCAGGGAAGCTGCACAGAGGATAGAGGACATTAGATGTAATGAATTTCAAATTTTGAAGAGTGCTATAAAAATTCAAAATCAGACAGAAGTAGTACAGTTTGAGCAAAACTAAAAAAACCACCCCAAATATACCACAGAGAGGAGGGACAAGTATTTCAGAAGAAGAAAATAGAAAGAGTTAAACAATGAATGCTGTGGTGAACAAAGAAACAAAGAACAGCACACAGCATTTCTCCAGGCACACTAATAGTAGCACAGTGTTAGCAGTTACAGTCAGGATGTCCAGAAGCAAAATTTTCCTGTGCTCATGCACAAGACTAAACACTCAGGAGAAGAGCTGAGACTCCAAATATATTTATGCCTCTCTTCACTAATAGTGGTACTGTTGTACTCATGATGTTCTACAGTTGTAAGTAGAAGAGATGACCCTTCCTTAGAAACATAGTTTTAATCAAACTACGTAAAACTGTATTTTTAACAATGGTGAGAATCCAGCCAAGTTTCCAAGCACAGAAGCCCTTCTTCAGGTGTTTTCACTTTTTTCCTAAATTGAGAGCTATCAGTAAGTTTTATTTGATTAATCTGGAAGACAAGATGATCTAATCCCTCTAACAGTTTCTGAAACAGCAACATCAAAAGTGCAGTCTACCCAAGCTACAAAAACATAAAAAACCTGCAGACCTACTCCACAAAAGCCCCAGGCCTCCGAACACATTGAAAATTGCCAGAGGACAAAGACAGGCTCTCAAACACCGCCTCACTTGATCTCAGAACACCTTGAGCAACCCAAAGACACCTTGCAGATACTCCTTTAACCCAGACTCTGAGGATTATCCAACTCCTAAGAGACACATGGCTTCTTCAAAGATGCACTATGTACGCACTAAAGTAGCGCCCAATACATCTATATCCCAGATTGTCAGCCTTCCTTGAAACCTCATTAAGCCATATACTAGGAGAAGATCACGCCTCAGAAGAAATTCACTCACAGTGGAAGATTCTGCTTTTAGTCTGCAAACCCCATAAGCAAACTCCATCACTGGAATCAGATACCCCAACAAGCTATCCTTTACCTAATGGAAGCACACAATTGCAGAGCTGTCAAGACAGAAGATGGCCATTAATTGCCGTAACAACACAGTGCTGAAGTTATTTATGCCTCTTACAAAGCTATCCATGGTTTTAGCTAATTCCTAACAAACACTGTGAATCCGAATGCAAATAGAGCACTGACAAAAGGGACAGAAATACTAATAATTACTGCTGAATATTTTTTACAAAAGAATGATTCCATATCTAATTTCTCAACCCTGAAGCGAGGTAGAGCTGAAGAAACAAGAGACCAGACCAGAACTAACATTCACAGCTCTACAGTGACAACACAAAGCTACGATGTGGGTTTTTTTCAGAATATTACAGTTTATTCACCAACCTTCTACCCCCAAATATTTCCTTAATGTTCCACAAATGATAATTATCTGTCTCTTTCTCCGTGCCATGAAGGTTAGTGACCCTGTCACCCCTCTCCTTGTTAATACTTCCCCTTTGCTCCACAGGTCCAATCACCTTTTCTTTCAAATTGCCTAATTGATGAACATAATCAAGTTAAGCTCAGAGCAATTGTTCTCAACCTATATTTAATTTTGAAGAGGTTTCTTTTGCTTCTATTTCGGACACTAAGAATGGGTTTGTGTTCAAAAGCTTGTTTGTCCCTCCCCTCCAACCCTGCAGCTATATCAGTTGTTTTATCATCACTCTTATCAAAGAGCTTGAGATAAGGAATAAAATTTGTTCAAACTAACCAAAAAGCTGAAAACTATACCATCATTACATTAGTTAAGCCTTCAAATATGTGAAAACTATACCTAAAGGGTTAATTTATATCTGTAACCTAAAGATCTGGAAGAGATAGGAGAGCACCACAGTTTTCTGTAGTTATTTTTTTTCTAGATCAATAAAAAAAATAAATCTAAGAACAAGATGTACCTAATGCAATGATAATAGCCCCAATTCTGATGCAGAGTCCCATGTTAAGACAATTCCCTCCCACTTAATCTCTAAACCAAACTTATGGCTGCAGCAGCAGGCTTTATACTGAGCAAAAGACAGAATTTTCCAAGTGTCAGTGGTACACCACTAGGGCTCTAAAAAAAAAAAAAAAAAAAAAAGGGCTCCTAAATCTTTTTCCACCTTATTTCTAGAAAAAAATGGGCTCCTAAGGTATCTCAGCTCCTTTGAAAAGATTAATAAAGTTTCTGCTGATGTGATCAGACTTTGCTTTAAGCCAGGCCATCAGAGACACAGACCTTTCCTTCTGAGTATAGTGAACAGATGCCAACTAATGTTAAGAGTCCCTCAGCCACATATTGTTCCAATGTTGGGCCATGAGGCACATTGGGACAGGATAATTCAGTGACAGTTTCCAAAGAATCAAGCTGAACTTTGCAGGTCCTAATACACACTACTATCTGCTGGAAAGATGCATGTGCTCTGTAATATCAGTAAGGCTCCTTGGTAAAAAAAACCACTGGAGACTTTAAGTATCATTTTAAAGTTAATCATTGTATCAGCTTTTCATTTCAGAGCTGCATTATTTTCTTCAAACTAGCACTGATATTTCAGGTCCTTTGCCCATACAAAGTGACTCAAGTTATACATTTGTCATACTTTACCATTATATCCTTAAACAGTATACATTTGAATAGTTAGTCCAACATTACCAACAAACCACTCCAAATCACTTCCACAGCTTTCAATTCTAAATGCCTTGGAAAGAAAAATCGCCATTTTGCAGCTGAGGTGAGACTAATCTATTGCTTCTCTCCCTCCTCAATACTCTGGGGTTATTTTATTTCTGCTGGAAGCAACTATTGATTTAGGTTTGCCAACTTGCTTGTCACTGAATAGGCATCCTCACATAAGCACACCAAGCTATCAGAGAGCTATAGCATCCCTGCTTTCCAGCTCTCGACATGCTTATAATTGAAGCTGCCAATAGTACTGAATTTTATGGCTTTCGATGGCAGCTACACCAGCAGCAAGAGAGAAACCACCAAACTGTTCAGCACCTGCAATATCAATAAGATCTGAAAGCTGGTCTCCTGAGGTGAAAGGAGAGTGTATCAAGCCCACCATGCCACCTAGCCCTCAGTGTATTAAGATATTAATTAGTCACTTTCCTTATTATTCAGTCAAAATATGCTGGATTGAAACAAATTAGATTTTTAGCACATATTTCACACATTGGATCAAGTCTTGCAAGGGTTTTCTTTTATTATTTATAAGATCATGTGCTGTCTTCCTGCTGAAAATGAGATGGTCTGCATGAGGAAAAAGGTAAAAGAAAAGCAGAGAAATGAAAATCAGATATTCCCTAATGATATTTAAAAATAGAAATTTTGCTACTGTTACATACAGCATGTTCCATCTTTTGAGATTTAATGGCTCTCTTGTGGTTTAATGGAGAATTACTTTCAGTAATTGATTATTAAAATTTAAAATTGCTAACCATCTTCATTATTAGATGAGCGAACATGTTATCCTTGTAATTAAAAAAGCTTGAGATTCACTTTCATCCTGTTGACAGAATGGGCAGACAGGCTCAGCACTGCAGTGCGATGGTTTCAGGGTTCTTGTTTGACAAAAATAGCCAGCAAGTTATTTGATGATGAAAATACAGAATATCCACAGAGACTGAGCAAAAAATAATGAACAAAGATAAAATAATAATAAAAAGCCCTACAGACTAATTAAAGTTTTCAGTCCAAACTATCAGAGGCAGAATGCATAAAGTATTTTCCAATGAATTTCAGTTGAGTTTAGGAAAAAAAAAAAGAAAAAATATATGCATATTGTTTGTGTTACAAATATATGTTATGTGATACTTCGGAATTTTTTTCCCCCTAGATACAGGGCTTTTTTCACCTTTTGGAATTCAGTGCTGGACTTCCGACCCAAGTAATACAGAAACATGTCTGGGATGAGTCTGAAGACTACCATTTTCCCCCTTAAGAAAGCCTTGCAGCTGAACAAAGGTAAGTAGACAGACCTGGTACCTTCAGACTTCCTAGACTGTAAGGGAGGAGAATCAATTCTAAGATAACCTCTTAAGTACAACCCAAATGCCTGAGAGTTTGCACAAGAAAAGTAGTTCTTTGGCCTTTCTGTTGAGAGTACCAACATCATTTTAGGTTCTAATTTTAATACCATAGGCAGAACACAAGAAAAATTGAAAAGAAGTATGTTTAATACAAAATTTTAAAGTTAAAAAGCATATCACCTTTCTGGAACTGCCTGCATTACGCTGTCAGTTCCCACACTTTAAAAATTGATACAGGACTGTCAAAAGTTCAAGACAGTTACACAATAGTGGAGCTTCAATCAGCCTGAAAATCATCTTTTCATCCTATATATTTAATCATAGTTTCTTTGCCAAAGACAACATTTGCATGAATCTATCAGTATATTTTCTCCAGTGAGATGAGAAAATTATCACCTACATTGCTTATTGTGAAAAGCACAAAGAAATTTCAAAAATATATAGCAAAGATGTTGAAGAACAATTTTGCCATTGTAATTAGAGTAGTAAATATGTTCTTTTTACCATTATATTGTGGGATGTTTTTAACCAAATAGTAAAATCAGTGTCAAATCTCTAGAACTATGTCAGGAACACAGTCCACAAGCCCTACAGTATTTATAAACACATTCTCCTGGCTACTGCAGGTTCTGTTTTCTTCCACTTAGTTCTTGCCCAAGACAGTTCTTTTCACCTCCTCCCCAAAGCCTAAGAGTGCTACTTACTGTATGTATATGTCAGCATAGGTTGCACTCTCAGCACAATGCAACAGCAGATTGAGAATAATTAACAGCAGGCATTGACACATCATTCACCAGTAACACCCTGGGATGAAATGTCAATAATACTTTCAAAATATGCCATGGAGGGAAATCCCAGATCCTCAACAGAGTATGCTCCAATACATAATGTATAAAGTAGTACCAGTTTTCCTCCATACAACTACTAGCAAATGAAGAACAGTAAGTATATTAACTGTGAAATATACACAGTATTACTTTCCAGTGTTAAAAATATGTTCGTTATTGTATGCTGAGCGGCTTACCCAGAAGCAATCTTTCTAAGTAGTATTGCTGCCTTTGCATTAGTGCTTCAAGGTATATTATACCACATCCCTAGTCCAATGCCACAAGAATTATGCAAGAGGGGCATTAAACTATAGTTTGAATCACAGAGTAAGATCAAATAAACAAAGCTCTCTAACCGTAGTGCACCTACAAACCTATTAGCTAGTAACCATATTAGCAAAATACAAAATACAGAGCTGTCAACTTCTGGTGACAGAGCCCTCCTTTCTGATTCTGTGTCTGTAGGACAAGAGAAATGTGCTTTAAGGATCCATTCTTCTATTTACATTACCCCAGTGAGACAAGAGACCTCATAGACTTTTCCTTTCAAATAGGAAAATCAAGTATGGTTTTCCTGTCTAACAGGAGGTAAGATGTACATAGCCATTCAAAAAACATATGGTTTGTTTTTAAACATAGACAAACTTGAGCTTAAGGTGCTATGACTTCATACCTACATTTTACACAGATCTCAGACTCTCTTTATCCCCCAAACTGCAGAAGTATTTCCATCAGAAACAACAGAATCACAGAACAAATTAGAAGAGATTGCAATGGAGTTCGCTGTTTCAAACTTTCCTGCATTAATTATTTTACATTTTTATGCATCCCTTATTTGAACACTAGAGACCTTGAGACTCACTGGCAAATACCAAAATTCCAAAGTTAGATTATTTCTGAGAGCACGCGTGCTGTAGGGTTCTGACCAGGGAATTACAAATTGAGATGCCAATAGTACTATTTAAAAGGAGAACTGTATCTTTCATTACAAAAATCAACTTCTCCCTGTGGTTTCAAAAACTATGTGAAAGCTGTTTGAACATACCTGTGATATTCCACAACATTAAAAACCCCACTGTCCATTTTATTTTAGTGTGCCTGCACTTAACACCACTATTTAATGTCTTAGCAGTGCAAGGATGAGGGCCAGCTTTCACCCTCTTTGGTGACAGGCAAATCCATGTCACAGAGGTATCCTAATGCTAAAGACATGGATGGGGTTAGTAACATTTAAAAAAAGAATTCTGAATAGCTCTGTTTTCCGCTTCATCCTGTGCGGCACAGTGTGAGCAGAACACTGGCAGACACCAGCAAGGTCTTAAGAGATACAGCTACTTTTACACACTGAAAACACCAGAAGATTACCTGTTAGGCTTGGATTACAGCTGAGATTAAGGTTAAAGAGAAGGATGTGAAAAATTAGACTTGTTGATTCATTGGAGCAGGCTGTTATGGATAGAAGGAAGTATTTTGTAGATATCCAGTGGATTATGCTTCCTTTTGGTCCTGTACTGTTCAGTTATGAAAGCTTAGAGAGACAGGTGTTGAATGGGCTATATCTGATAATCCCTGATAGTACCACAACTACAAGTATTTTGGGGAGCAGAAAAGCAGGAAAGGGCCAGGCAGAAGTGAGTTTCAAAAGCTTTGTATAAATAGTAATCCCAGGATGGTCCACAGAGCCTAAAATCTAATGAAAGACAACAAGGGAAGAAAAGGCAATTTACATTTGCTGTAATCTGCCCTTTCTTTTAAGGGCATTGAATTTCTGGTAAGATCTACCATAAGCAGTGCCAGCACAAAGCATCTTTTCAGTTGTCTAGATGTAAAGATCATAACTCTAAGGTTTGTTCTGGGAGAAGATTGGTGGGGTGGGGAAGGTGCAGGGGTTGAAAGCTCCAAAAAGGTACAGATACACCTTGGCAAAAGAGCCTCAAGACCCAACTATCCAGGATATGCAGTCACACCAAGCTGGTGCAAATTTCCATACAATCACACAACTATATACAGCACATGTAAAAATCAAAACCCTGGACATGCTTGTGTTTCTCTTTTCTTAAGCAGCTCATCACATTCTCTGGTATGAAAACTCTAAATCCCTTGAACTTCACCAAAGGACCTATTTCCATAAAACACTTATTAAAATTACAGATTGCTTTAATTCAGTATGTCATTAACTAATGCTGTTGTGGTTTGATTACAAACCCATTGTCACCCCTACACGTGATACACTGGGTATCAGTTGGATGTTTGGCTCTGTGCCTGGTTACAGCAGTAACCAGGAGTTTGGGAGTCCCAAACCTTCAAAGCTGGCCTTGTGTCCTTCTTCCCCCCGAGAAGGTTTCTCCTTGTCCTTGCACGGCTTTTATTATAGCAACAGAATACCTAAAACCTAGTGCAGAGACAATTAAAACTCTACTAGCAAGGACAGTAGAATGAACTAAATCGGGCAACATATTTTTTTCCAGAAGTCCACTAATGTTAAACTAAATGTTAATATCGTCCTGCACTTAACATAATGTAATGTACAGGCATTATGCATGCAGGAAACCCTTTTCCTTCTCTCTTTTGGTAACTGCGTGCTCAGTCTTGGGTCCTACATGCATCACTCTGTCCAAGCTGATTTCCATTCCACTAATATTTTAAACAGCTAACTTATAGTAAGCAACTTCTTGGATTTTATAGTTTTATATACAATGAGACAGCAAAGAGAACAAATTATTTTCCTCCTCAAATCAATCACCTGAAATTACATATAATTAAACATGGATGTTTCTTTAACCAAGATGCTTTAACTTTAACTTCTTGCTTAGAAGCAGTATCAGAAGTCTACTTGTACTGACTACAAAAAGCTGGTTTTATAAAGAAACATTTTTTTTTTAAAAAAAAGAGGCATTTGCAATGGAAAAGTCCATATTAAGTTTAACATATAAAACAGGGAATTTATTTTCAACTCTAATTAGCCTCTCAGATCTGAGAGAATACCTCAAAAGACTCTACCACACCAAAAACCCCATACATCATCTTTTTTACTTCTTCTGGATGCAGGTGAAATCTGATGCTAGTGACACTTTTATTGCTGTTATATACTGTTAAACATTACCCTTATAATTTCTCATTCATATCTGCATTAATTCAGGTAACGAAAGAAGCTATCCCATTGCAATTAATGTTTCGTTTACAAAAGGATGCACAAGTGTTTAGGTACTGCATTTGGAAAGGGCAATTTAAGACATAAGTATGTTTTTCAATAGCTTAAGTACTAAGTGACATCAAATTCACATTACAATTAAAGTACCACTTTGAATATTGCCCCAGAAAGATAAAAGGGAAAGGTGGAGTACCTTGAAGACTTTTTCCAGACAGTGCCAGTGACACAGACAGATATATGATCTTATTCTACTAATGCCTTTCAAAGAAGCCTGAAAAATAGTATTCCAACTAAACTGATAATTTTGTTAAAAACAAACTTCAGCTGATAATTATAACAAGCCACCACAGAACATTTTTCTCCCTATCAAGCTACAGTCTATATGTGCTCTAGATTTAGAAGTCTATGCAACAACCTGTGCAAGTACAGTAAAGCAGAGTATCACCAACAGAAAATAAGACTTCATTAAGAGGCTTGCTTTAGTTTTATAATAAACTAAGTGACTGAAATTTAACACTTATCTTCACCCATAAAGTTTGATAGGCTTTTTCTTTCTGTTTTTGTAACCATGACAATTGCTAACTCTAATATAGCTATCCATTTAAAAATATCTTCATTAACATAAACAGTATCAACTTCAGACAGTTTTGATCTTGCTGCAGGGAGTACAACCTTCAAAAGATTGATAACTATCTCAGTTAACTAAATTTTCATGCCATAGCAAACAAAACAATTGGTTTACTGATGCATTCAGCAAACAGGATTTATGAAATTCCCTCAGTCGGGTTTTTCCATTGCTTTAAATCTGTACCTGCTCAACTTGCAGGATTCTGCTTTAGCTTGCTAAACTCCTGCAAATCCAGTTCTATTACAGTGCCAGAGGGATTTATACATGGGTTTGCTTTTATAAACCACAGGCTGAAGACAAGCAATTTTTTTTTTTTTTTACACCTCTGAGAAAGTGACCCGGTCTCGCACACCAATGACCATGAATCAGAAGTGGGTAGGTTTACTGACAGAGATGGGGAGCCTTCTCAGGGTACATGGAGCTACTGTCAGTCATCCACCCCACCACCTCCAGGGTGGGGAAAAGCTCCACACCACCAGTCCCAGAGCACTCGCATGCCCTGGGCTAAGGGACAAAGTCAAGCCTCTGAATCCTAACAGCAGCTCTGGAAGCTCCTGATTTCCATCAGCTCCCTGACCCCACTACCACTGCACAGAGAGCTCCGCACAACCCCACCAAGGGCATCCATCAGTATATCAGGTCCCTCTCCAAATCATTACTGAGCTGCAAAAATGAGTCTCTTGGGTCTTAGATCAACGTACCATAGAGTCCTCTATCCTACACACTCCCATTCCTCTGCATTTGTTCTCCTTTCCCAGCAGAAAAGTCAGTGGTCCTCACCCAACACTCAGCTCCCATTTAACTAAGTTGTGAGTAAAAAAACAAGCTACTAGCAACACTTGGATTTTGTGAGGGTACCAAGCATCACTGCAGTAAGGCATCACCAAATAGCCAATTTTAGTTTGGTTGTTTTAGCAGAAGAAAGAAGTTCAAATAAGTAAATAAAAATAATAAAAAACAAATTAAATGCACACAGGTAAGTCCAGAAACAAAGAATACCAAGTACACTCATATCAGTGCTTTGCCAATTAAGCATAAATCCATTGACTGTACAGGAATTAACTGTAGCATCTAGTCCACAAGATTTAAACAGGTTTTTCTGCTTAAAATAAACAGAAAACCTGATGTACATGCATACACAAAATATTCTTAGGTCTTTATAGAAATCATACAACATACTATCAGAAAGTGCAAACTTCGAACCAAGTTCTAGTCTAATAGCATGCCCAAAGCATAGCATTTACCTCCATGAGAAGTACAATAATGGGTATACAGATGTGTAGAATCTGACCAACATGGTGTAGGTATCAGATATCGCTTTATGGGAGGCACAGAGAAAGCAACAGTTTTTATTTGCTCTCTGCTGAAAACATTCTTTCTTCTCTGCAATATTTTATGAACCTTGTCACTATTCCTTTTTGCATAGAATCAAAGAAAGTTTTGTTTCTGGTTTGTTTTGTTTGTGGGGTTTTGGTAGGGTTTTTGTTTGTTTTTTTGTTTGTTTTTGTTTTGTTTTGTTTTTAAGTTCAGAGTGCTCATGCACACACACCAACTAACCACCTTGGGAACAGCATACCCTTCATTACCAAATGTTCTTGGGCCAACAGAAGAACTGCATGGTAGTCCCCACTTAGAACCACAGGAAACAGTGGTTAAACTACAAAATTATGTTAACTAAAAGCCCAGTGCATTGAAAATAATTAATTTTCTGCTTACAGAATTTATGTGTTTTTTTTTCTAATCCATATATTTGCACAAGTACAGCAATTGCAACATCCAAACTGTTGTGTACAGTTTAGCACTCAAAGCTTATAATTTAAGGATCACAACAAATCATAAATATATAAAGAATACTGAGAATATTAACCATCGCTACAAAAATCAGTGCAAAGATTATAAAAGTATGCTGAGCTCCGAACTTGTGGCTATTGTTTAGTCATGGACTCTTCAAGTATTTTGTTGTTGCTTTATAACACACCAAATAGCTTAAGTTACAGATACTCGGTTTCTCAGTCTTGCCTTCGCAAGAAGAGTGCTGAAAGCCTGTAGCCAGTCTCAGACTGCAGACCAGCAGCAGAGTATGTTACAGTTCCCTGCTGTGCTCAACACACTGATGTGAGAAGCATAAGAGAACAAGGACAAAGCTTTGCCTTTCCAGCTCTAATAGTTCTGGAGTACCCCATATAACAACCAAGACAGCAGGGCTTTTATTTAGCTAGACCAACCTAGAACCTAGAGTACCAACTGCCCAAAAAAGTACATTTTGCATTAACTAAAAACAAGATAGTTCAATTCATTTTCTATCTGGAGCAAAAGCAGCGCGGAAAAGCACTTCAGTGGCTGCCAGGAAGAAATAAGTGCTCCTTCCAAAACGGATTAGGTAAAGAACTGCAATTTTAACAGTTGCCTTGTATTTTGGGGGCGGGGGAAGAACAGAGACATTTTAGCATTGTAAATATGCGTCTTATTACACACACACACTAAAAGCTGCCTGCTCAAATGGGATGTTTTCCCCTTTCTGAAGGATTTTGAAAGAGACACCATTTTGATTAAAACCCAGGGGAAAGCTGAAGTCATAAGAGCAGAGGGAACAGCTCCTGCTCAGAACAGTGAAAAACAAAGATCCTGTTGTTCATAACTGCTCTGATCCTGGGTCATGTTAGCTTTTTGTGGCATTAGGCAATGGCTACTTAAAAACTGTCTTTCTGCAGTCCAGGGGACAAAAACACAGCAGTGTAGATCATTACTTTTCTGATAACGCTAAAAAGCCTAGGGTACAGTTGAGCTGCTAATAAAGCCTGCAAAAGCCATTTTCTCACACCCCACATACTCTTCTGGTGTGTCTTCAAGGCACAGTTATTCCTTTTTAATCATATATTACCTGTTAGCAGCTCTTCGTCAAAAGATTCCCAGCCTCTCTTCCTTTGCTGTGTAGGAGGTAGCTATCACCCAGCCTTTTAGCTTTCTCCCTCAATTCCTGCAGAAAAATCTCACCCTCCAATCCTCGAGTCACAAGTGTCCCTCTCTGCTCAGGGACTGTCACCACCTATCTTCTCTTGTCTGGTTGCCCAGCATATTTGATTGTCTCTCTCTCAAGGCAGAGCTGAACACTGACTTTTACACCTGCCTCCTTAGAGCTTGCAGACGCATTGCTCAGCCAACTGGGAAGGTTTCTAGGCTTCTCTGCTGCTTGGTGGAAATAAAGTTGTTCTGCAACACCTGCTTAAGTAAGTATTACTAAAGCTTATGATTCTTTTGGATCTTCACATCACTTTTACAGTTTTTTTCCATCAGTAAACCAAATACAGATCTGCGACCTTCCTCCAGTCTCTCCTGCACTGGAATTTCAAATGCGATAATTGCCACATTTTGTTTCAATAGGATTTTTTACTTCCATTAAATTTAAACCAAGTATGAGTTGCAAATTACTTCTAGCCTAGGGCAGACACATCCTACTCCAGGACTTAATGCTTTATTTGACCCTAGTTTGACTTCATATCAGGATCTACAAGACTAATCAGACAGGTAGCTTCAAAGAAGCTTCAAGCATTAGCTTTTTAGGCCTTTTGCTTAGAAATTGTTCCTCAAAGTACCACCACAACACAAATAGTAGTCAGCGTAAGAACAGCAAGCCAACTGTTTCCACAAGCTTTTCCTTTATCTTCCAAATAGCAACACAAGACTCAAGGACCTGAAAGTCCTCTATATACAGCAGTGACCTTAGCTAAGAAAGGTTATGCATAAGGCAGTAACACAGATACTACGAGGTAGAATACCAATGCGCACATGCAGCTTAATATGTGCAATACTCTGTTTATCCTCTTCAGGAATTCTGACCTCCTACAAACACAGTCAAGAACAAACACAGACTGCGCCTATAATAAATACGCCTATAAGTAGCAATAGTCAATTTTTGCATTTACAGTAAACTCTCAAATGGATGCAGATAGACAGCACTTAAAAGTCTGAAAGCTTGGGATCTTCTTGTTCAGATCATTGCTTAGCATCTGGAAGGGCTATAGGAAATCTTTCCCCTACACATTTTTGACCGTTTTGCCAAAATTCATACACTTAGTATCTTATGTACTCTGATAGATGAAGCTGCTTTTTCACCTCTGTTTGCATGCCATCCCTAAAACTCAGGACATTTTTAACCTCTGTTTTTCAGCATCTAATAGATGTCACCAGAAAAACAGTTTTAATAAATGCATCCTGGAACATTCAGTTTGGAGCTAAGGTACCACATGTGAAAGGAAAAATAATGATAAGTGATAATGGGATAAAGATTTTAGGGAAATTTTATTGTATTTAATTAATCTACCATTTTTACTAAGTTGCTTTCAAGTGAAATGGCTTTTTACCAACTCCTTTTGAAAAGGTTAGAAGGGTATTCCCTGAGCTACAATCATTAGCATATAGATGTCTCTAAGTGTTAATTTCTGTTTTCACTGAATGAATGTAATTTAAAATGAGGCCCTTTCAAATCAGTTAACTTTGGCCATTTGAGAAAGATAAGAAAAACAGACTCAAGCATGAACCTCAGCAAAACCTGCTTCTTAAGGATAAATATCTATCACTATTTAAGAGTCTCCATTGCCACATGCTGCAAATGATAGATTTCAGGGAAATCATGGGAAAAGGTGGGTGCTGGCATTAGAGTCCTTCCACTAGATGATAGAATCCATTAATAGGGTTAACAATAACAAAAAAAGAACAGTTATTTTTACAGTTAATTTTCTAAGAAAGAGTTGAAAACCAGCCTAGAAATTAGAGTTGTGGCAATTAGTTTTATACCTACAGCAAAACTCATTGAATTTCTTCTTTTTCAGTTTTATGCAACAAAGGAATAATAATTTAGGAGCTAATCCAGCTCCTAAATTAATAAATGGTATACCAGCTATCATCTTCAGCTGGACCAGGCTCAAAAGTGTTTTGAAGTTTTCATTTTAAAATAACCTAATACAGGTTCAGTATGATGTACAATGAACCTCTGACACAGCTGTCCACCCAGGCATGCCACATTCCCCAAGAAGAGAGGATTTCTCTTCAGCAGGTCTCCAGCATATATACATTCTATAACATAGTTAATGAAGACAGAGAATATTTGTAGTTAAACAGGTCTCGTTCTCCATCATAAAATCATATCCTCACCAGATCGTAACTTTCCTGAAATTACATTTTTCCCAAAGCGATTTCTTGCTTGAATATCTTAACTCCCGGGAGGAAAAAAAAGAAAAGAAGCAGCCAACCAACTTCAATCTTAGAGAACATGTCTTCTCATAAGAAATATGAAATTTGGGAAATTAAGTTACCCTAACCTACACAGAAATTCCACCTGTTCTGGCAAAGCTACGAGGCTTTTGATTCTATTTAGTTTGCAAATACTGAAATGATCATTACCATATTTTGACAAAGTCCTCAGAAAGCATTTGTGCTCTGAACATATCAGGATCTGGAGAAGTCAGACCCAAGCCACAGTTTTCTTGGCAGCAGGAAATCCCTAAGTTGTGGCAGGCACTAGAAAGGAAACCAGGAAGACCGTTTGTTGTTTTTACCTATACAAGATATCATTATATTAGAGAAGGGAACAGTGCAATGATCAGACAAATCAAAACCAGGACTCAATAAGGGGAGACTAATGCCTTCTCAGCCCTCTTTCCATAAAGAGGAAGCAAAAGCAGCCAGAAGGCTGAGTGTGATAGAGGAAAGTTGAAGGGACAGAAAGTCAGCCCACGAATACATCACACACATCAAAAACATGAATCAAAATAATCCCCGAAACACAGGTTCTACATCCTTGTTCAGAGATCAACAGTATTCTCCTTCTAAGTTATTTCTTTTTGCTGCTTCTACAAGTTGCTCCATTAAGGCAAGTGAAGTAAAGATTCATACTGTAGAATATACTAGATGGATTGGCCAAGAGAAGTCAATATTGTTCCCTACATAGAAGTTTTCTCTTGTTCCCTACTTTGTAATCAAACCCAGATAACTATACTGAAATAGCATTTAGGTTGAAAAGTCAACATTTAGCAAGGAGGAAACACTACATTTAACAAGCACTGACAATTACACATGTCCAATGTACTCTTTTGAGATCAAATGAAGTTGTCTTCCCGAGAAAGGCAATGTCAGTGCAAGCTCTCCCTTTTAAATGCTCTAGCCAATGTGTCTCAGTCATGCTTAAGATCAATTCTTTTGCCTTGGCCTTCCCGCTCTACCAACAGCCAAAAGGCAGGCCAGCTGATGTCAGCTGTAGTATGGATACAAGTCTATTTGGACTTGGACTAAGAGCAGCAATATGGTATATGAAATAAATTGAACAGACTGTAACATCCAGCTTTGATATTCTTTTTACCCCAATCACTTCTCTGCACCAGACTTGCCTGAAATATGCTGATTATGCAAACGCTGAAAATGAGCTTTACACTGTTCAAATAAATATACATACATTATCCAATCTAATATTGTAGCAGCAAATATATAAACAGACCAACCCCTAGCTCGTATTGCTATAAATCCTTGCTAATAAATCCAGCTTGTTTAAACAAGTCATGCAGTGGCACTGCAGGTACTCCAGTCTCTGCTCTTGGATATGAATTGGCCACAGAGGGAGGGATTTCCCACCCACAGAATTCTTCGAAAGATTTCCCAAATTTACACTATGCATGAACATTATCTACACTGCACATTGGCTTCAACAGCCTTGTTCTACGAATAAGAATCATTTATGTGTAAAAAGCTGAGTGAAAGTTATGAAATAACCTTCCACAGGAATAACCATATCTATGCCATCCTTTGTCCAGTGCTTTAAACAAATTCTAAATTAGACTTTTATTTTGGATTCCATTCTGGAAGATATTCAGGAAAAGCATGATATACTTTTGACTTTTATTTAAATCCCTGAGATACCATTTACCTTTTGAAGTTTTTCTACATGTAGTTCCCATACAGTTTCAAAAATGTTCAATAGCTAAAGTTCTTCACATGTGTTTCAAAACAAAATGTAAGCATGTTTTTAGCAGAGCTGTAAATAAAAAAATGTCATCATATTCTGTATTTTTTGCAAGGGCCTTCATGTAAGCAGAATCCTTGTGCTCTGTTCTTAGTGTGTATGAAATGTGCACAGTCTTTAGAAATGCAGATAATCAAAAAAAGAGCCACTAGGGAAACAAAGTAATAACATTAGCTAATGCCACACAGTAATGTTTATTTAACAAATCTGTGTTGCATGCCTGACATTTCCCCTGGCATCAATTTATTTTGTTTTGCTTTTCTCTGATAGCAGCACAAATGCATTTAAAATGTAAACTTATTTTACACCTACCAAAGTGTATACACAATATAATAAAAACATATACATCTTTTTTAATATCTTAGGGGAATACATACTGGAGATGTGCAGAAAGCCCAACAGCCAAAGTAAATGATCTAGATTATGGAAAATGTTCATTTTTAGCTTTCCCAATAGCTACTAAAACTGCAATTGTCAGTGCACTGTACATCACTGCATTATGTTATTTATAAAGTGCCACAATGTGACAAAATGATGCTATCCATCAGGATCCAATCTTAACTGAAAGTGGCAGGGGAAGTGGAGTGGATGGAAAGATATCTTCACAGTCCATTCAAACTGGCAGTTTGGAATAGTTACAAATGGCAATTTTCAGAAGTTTAATTTACTGGTCATTTGTAAAAGTGTACACAAATGATTCTATGAACCAAATTAGAAAATAAAAGTTTCTACTTTCAAACTTCTCTGTAACCAAGCTATCTCTTGCTCCACTTTCCTCCCAGCCAAATATCATACCATTTTATTCATGCCACTCTTGCTTTCTTCTTTAGAGTCCTAGATTTGTCAGGCTTTCTTTTCAGGATCAGTACCTTTCTTCACTTAGAAAGCCATCCCAGCCACCTATCTCCAAGAAATCATCTTTAATTACCCTTTTCTTTTCTTTGTTGTCCAACAGTCTCTTACCTTTGCTGTCTCACTAGACTTTTTCAGAATACTGAAATCCCAGATTTTATGTCTTCTCTTCTAAAATATTCACATTATGTCAGACAACACCAAGGACAGCATTGGACAACATGCCAGGCAAGACAACATCATCTCTCTCATGTATACCCACATGCTACTTTCACAGTAACTAGAATTTATTAACAATAGGAAAAGAAAAGTGTCATTAAATTCAAAGTAATGAGAAATAACAACCTGAAGCACGCACGTGCAATGATCGGCCACAAGTTAGATCCTACAACTCCAAAAACATCAGTTCAATCCTCAGCAGAGGTCAGAAAAATAAACAGAGTATTAAAAACTGTAAAGAAGGAAAATAAGAACAAAACCAAACAAACAAAACTCTCAAAATATTACGTGACTTCATAAATCCAGACACACACAGGCCTTTCACTCTAAGTGCAGCTCTGATAATGTCATTAAAGGAAACCAGAGAGTTCAGAAAAGCACAAGAATCATCATCAGGAGTATAGAAAATGTCCAAAAGGGAGGGAGTTCAACTCTTCTACTAGTCTCTTTCCCAGCAAAGGAGAGTTACACCCCCATCCATAAAATAACAAAACAGTAAGGAAAAGGTGATGACGAGTCACCTGCTCACTTACAAACCTCTGGTAAACTTGGCAAGCAGCATGTTTAAAAACCCACAAATAACTTCTTCCACATAATGAGAAGTGCAACTCTTTGCCTGAGAGGTGGTGGAAGTCAAGAATATAAACGGGACCTAACAGAGCTGAAGATAGTTCATGGTCCAGTAATAACTAATTAAGAAAAGACAAGAGGCAGCCTACTGTAAGGAAGTTTTCTAATGACAGACTGACTGCAGAAGGATGTGCAACAGGGAGGATTCCTCTGTATAGCTCCCGTTTCCTCTTCCCTCCACCAGCATTTACAATTGACTTCCAGTAGGAAGAGAATATTGAGTCCATTTGACTTACATTAACTTGGCAATATTACCAAAAATCATAATGAGCATCTCCCCACCCTGCCCAGCATTTTGGGGATGAGGGGAAGAGAAATCCTTAGTCTCACGTAGCTGTTCCTAGAGGCAAAGGGTACTCATCTTTTCAAAATGTTTAGTCTCATTTCTTCAGCCCTCCATTCTGCTTTCTCCCTCTCTCATACACAGAACCAGCCCACCTGCATTTCCACCTCTGGCGATCATTAGCAGTTTTCCAGGTGCAGGAATTTGGGGCAGAAGGTTTCACGGGAGAGAGGATACATCAAAATTATTTCTTGACCCAAAGGAAATTATAGCCTTCAACTAATCTGTATGGGCACATACCTCCAGTTATAAGCCAAAGCATTCAGGAACTGAAGAATGAAAGTAAGCTGACTGGAAAAGGAGGAATAAACAAGGAACTGTACACATGTAGGTAGTTTTGACTAGACTATGAAATTAATACTGCAAGGTTTATGTTTTGTTAAACTATGCTTAAGAAAAAGGCCTGGATATAGAAGCTATTTTATAACATGGGAGTCTTACTGCTATTGCTGCCACAGCAGAATCTGGAAGGATATGCTGCCATATGGTCATATTTGCTCAGTTGCCCAGCTCCATCTATTTTCTTCTCCAATACAAGAGCAGCTTGTGTCGTGCAAAAAAAAAAAAACATTAAATGAAGAGGTATTCTGCTAGGTATAACGCATCATTTAATAACCTGTTAGCTCACATATAAATATCACTGTTTACTTATTTGACTGATAACTCCTTTACCTGCCATAAAACCAGAATGTGACTGCTTACCCAAAGACATAGTATGTTTTGCGTTACCAAAAAGAAATAATTAAGACGTTTCTATGCTATAATAGTCACAGCTGTATGCCACTAAATGTACTAATAGCACATTGATATATTTCGCATACTGTTAGTACGTACACAGTACATAGGTTATACTTAAAAAGATTTCCTGCTGAGTACCAGTAGTATAACACTTGAACAAAATCTACGCAATTATTCTGAGTCTGCCATCTTAAAAACAGTTTAGCTAATATTCAATGAAAAGCAACCAAAACCACACCTCCTTATCTGGCCCCACTGTATCACACCAGCACTATTCTTTTCCTTCTATCACCAGAATCAACACTGAGTAAACTGGCAGACATCTCAGTTATGAAGTGGAAGACACCTTCCATGTCAGGCACCTAATTCTCTCATACTCTCTTCCACAGTTTCAGGTACTCTTGCTCTTTATTACTTCTGCATAAAAGTCTAATCTTGTTCAGCCAGCAGAGGAAAACTGAAAATCTTAACACAAGTAAGAATTTTAGTCACTACACTTATTCCACATTCAGCAGCTTGATATAATGAGCCTTTGTCATTCTTCCTTCTAAAAATGTTTTTTCCAGCACAAACACTGGGCAATGTAGAAGTGTTAACGTGAGAGTAACATGTTACTGGCTGTAGTCTACATAGCTTTCTTTCTCTTTTTCAGTGCTAGTGCTGTTTATCCTCATATGGGATCACTCTTGTCCTTTCAACTGTTTTCTTAAACCGTTAGTTGTCCTTGTCTGGGTCTGCAATTGGCTCTATCTCAAGTTCAAAAGCCTTGAAAAGTTACAGTTGAGATTTCCTATTAGAAGTCCATGGTGTAATCATCGTGTTATTTTGGAAGCATCAGTTGTAGAAAACATGCCAGATCTGCTATTCCTTGAAGCCTCACTTTTTCTTGGGTTTCTACTATGTAAAGCATCTCCTATGCACACATGAAACCTTTGGTTTGGATGCAAGTGGTTTTTTTTTTTTTAATATTCTTCATCACCTAAAAAAGATTTATATTTTTTATACACTCATATGGGGGGTTGTTTCCCCACCTTGCTTATGCCAGAGATACTAGAATGTGTTACAAAACATAAAACTGAGGCAGGACTCTAATTTAATATGCAGAAAGTAGTAATGCCCTCAAAACAACAGAGGACTGCTGCTGACACACTTGATTTACAGAAATTTACTCTTACTCTTTTTCCCATTACCCTCAAATAACATACACATGTATTATCAGAGAGATGAAAATCTGTTTAAGACCACTAATTAGAAATAAAGTACTTTGCACAAACAGATTTTCCTTTACCAGATGGTTTCCACTAATATTCACTAATAGAAAGCCTGTTTGAGGAGCTTATGTTCAGTTAGATTGGAAGAGGCCAGAAACAGCACAACTATGTCAGCAATTAATTTCATTAGAAAGATTCTGCCTCAGTTCTGTCTGGGAACTCTGTCGCTTTTACAACTTCCTTTACTCTGTGCAGATTTCACTTCTGCAGTGCAACCTACTTGACAACATTTCCATAGCAAAATTGTATTTTTTGGCTGTTAAAACAAAGTCTTAAATGGAACCCTATCAATATTTTATCACGCATGTATTAATCCTTGAGGATTCACCTCACAGTTCCACCTCAGTCTTCCACTTATTAACAAATTAAATACATTATCTACCTATCAAAAGTTTTGAACCACTATAATATTATAGAGTTCAGTCAACATATCAAAATCTTTATCATACATACCGTTTATATTGGCAAGGTACTGATTTATTTTAAGTGTCAAAGCTCATAAAATGATTTTCAGCAACAGTTCTTTGTCTTTCCTGTTCCTTATTACAGCACCACTCAAAGAGGAAATCAAGGGAATATATTTTCTATGAAAAATATTTTAATTCAAGTGATAGGGAAAACAACGCAGCACTGGCCACTTGTCAGAAGAGCTAAGGCAACGTACACATTTAAGAATGAAACGCAACCCCTTGCCATACAAAGTACCATCATGTAAAACCTAAAAGGTATGCGAAGTATGGCAAAAATACAAGGAATCAGATTGTACACACACATCTTGGATACGAACAGTAGCCACAAAAATCCTTGTCTACTCAAAAAAGGGACACCCCCCCAAAAAAAGAGTCAAACAAAAACAACAACAAAAATTAAAAAAAAATAAAATCACCACACTATGTTTCTTAATGCTCAAGAACCATTCCAACCCAAGGTCTTGTCCCTTGCTTAGCTTCTCTCAGTCACCTGATGACTTCTGCGATCTTCCCATGCTCTTTGTGATGGGATTTCTCATTACTGATCTTCATTTAAAATTATTCTAGTTTCTGAATACCATCTTATTGCCACCCACACAGAGCAAATCAAGTGAATCGTTCCTCCTCCTTCCTCCCACACTGACAAGAAAACAAACCTGAGGTCACGACTAGTTGTTTCTTGTTCCTCAATAGAGTCTGCATCCATAGGCAGAATACTCAAGCCTCTGTACCAATTATGCTTCTCCAAACTGCGTTAATATTAAGCCCCTACTTTACTGAAACCAACTTAAATATCTATGTACTCTGACAGAAAGGTACTAAAAGAAGGGATCATCCAAGATCTTCTTGTGCTCACTGTGAAGATGTTGTTACTTGTGCAGATACAGTTTGAAAAAGACGGGAGAACCTCTTCAAGACTAGTGCTGGAGCCAAGAGTTTTAAACTTACATCACTATTCCTGGGAAACAGAGATTCTTTGCAAGAATACTGTACAGAGCTACAGTCTATGGACAGGTCATTTTCTTTCTTTATAAAGGAAAAGAATTGCATTATTGAGTTTGACACTTCAAGTCATTATGTAATGTGTGCATTTTTAAAAATAATCATCTGCATTATGAAGTTTGTGAAATCATGAAAGATTCTTCAAAGTACTTTTTAAACTGTCCCAGTTATATATGTGAAAAGAAACTATAAAAATCAGAATGAAAGAACAATTCTTAAATTAGTACAAGGGCAGAGCAACAGCTTTTTTCTAAAATGGCTTTTATGCTGAACATGTTTGCAGTTTTCAAATTTATGGGTGTAGCTGTCAACATGTATATTCACTTTTAGAATATCGTCCTGGCTTAATGAGGTCTCCTGGAATGATTTCTTTTAATAAAAAGTGAACATGCTTACATATCTGGTTTCCACCTTTCTCTTTTAAAAAAAAAAAAAAAATAGCCTACACTACTCTTTAGCAGAGATATCACAGCTAAGTTTACTTTAAATCTTTACAGTGCGTTCAACTACTTCAACATTTCAAAGTCAAGCAGCTTCCAATGAAACTTTCAAGTAACAACTGTTACAGCTAACTATTAACAAGTATAGATCCGTATCTTCAGCATAAGAAACCTAAGCCAGGAAAAAAAAAAGTCACAAGACAATTGCATTTTAAGTTACAACTACATGTCATCAGCAAGTCGTGCCACATTACCAAATAGAAATAAGACTTGCTAATAGTCTCTCCATCTTTGGTCAAGCTACACAACTGCAGCACATACCATGCTTCTAACCTCACTTCTTTCTGTCTAACTATGTCTCTACCTGTCTCCAGTTTATGCTGTTCTTTTTCTGTCAGGCAGAGCATAAGATCAGATTCAGAAAACAAATACACACACACCCCCCAGAACAAAACTTCCCCCACAACATCAGGGAATGAGTGATGAGTTCAGAGGTATTCAGTAAGAATATTGGTGTTTCACTAGCTCAGAATTGCTTCATGAGATTCCACAGGTGACCAACAGAGTTGGTGACAATTTTCAAGTTCATGCACATCTCTGCAAGAATGCCTCATAATCATAGGTCAAACAGATTAAGACTTCTCCCCCACCCAAGCAGCTGAAATAGTTGTTCTTCTCTAACTTCTTCCCTTCCATTTCATCTTGTCATTCGCTCTTCTATTTTTTAATGTTTTTCGGGGTTGAAACTGCCACATCCTACTGGGCTAAACTGCCATAGCTCTCTAGGTTTTTTCTGAAGGGGTTGGAGGAAATAAGCTCCATCATCACAGTTCTCTTAGTTCGTTTCATTTTTCTTCTCTTGAGCTACCCACAACCAGTCTGATATGCTATAAAGGTAAACCACTCCACTATAAAGATGCTCAGTTACCTCAAGAATGATTTCTTTGTCTGTGCAACCTACTATAGCAGAATTTCGCCACCACCACGTTTCTTTGTGAGGAGTCTGCATAACATCAAATACATTTTTCTCCTACTGTTACAACTTTGAAAGCATCCTGAACAGTACATGTGCATTAATCCATTCAGTATCATGCTTTCAGCACTAGATTCATCAACCATAGATACAGAACCAACGCTGCTTCCAGATTACATCAAAAACTTGTTAAAAGAACTGCAAACCAACAATGCTCTTCATATAGTAAAAAAGGCATTTTCCTCTTTTCTATAGAATAAATTCTAGGAAGATAAATAACTGACAAAAAATATTTCAAAGAGAAAGAGATTAATTTCTGCAAGTAATAAAAAAATAATCTAGAAAGATTTATATACAAAGGGAAAGAAAAATTGAAAGCCTAGCGAATGTCAGCAGTTAATGTTCTGGCAGCTCCTTGGATCAACATGATGACAAAAGCACATTCATTCTTCCCTGTGTCTCTAAATTCATGCTGAGCAATATGGCCTTATTTCAAGTGGAACACACATTAATGCAGACAAAAGAGAATTTCACTTAATCACAGAACAACCTGGAATTCATTTGTTGCAAACCCCCATTATCTTAAGCAAAGGGGTAATATAACTCAGCTGTACTTCTTTGCCATGGGGAGGCACCTGTACTGCTGATACTCTTTGGACTACCGTGTTAGTTTTATTTCTAGCAAAGAAATAGAAACATTAGATCATTCTCATAATGCTTTTTAGTTCCTAACTCTACAGTGCTGAAGAATGAGGAACTTCTCTTGAAAAGTATCATACATCTTAGACTTTCACAAGGCCAAGGCCAATTCAAATATAGATTCCTACTACAAACCCTTTCTTGTAAAGAAGGCTTTGGGGTCTTTTTGGTTAGGTTTTTTGTGTGTTTTTTCTTAAATTCACAATACAGGATAATAAGTGCAAATAACATTATCAACATACAAGTACTAAAAAGGAAAAACAGTCCTAATTTTTAGTTCAACTTTACATACTGCTCTTCATTTACCTCAAAAATAGAGATGGATATTGTTCAGTCACAGTGAACTCAGTGACCACAGTCCATCATTAAATATAATATCACATACAATTTCCACTTCAGCACCAATTGAAGTATCACCTTATTACACTTTGTGAATTTCCACAAGCCCTCCAAGTTATTTTTGACGTCTTTGACTCTGATCCTGCCAACACTTAGACACATTATCTTAAGCATACCGAAATCCATAGCATTATGCATAGCACACAGACAAGCACATGCATAATTTCAGAAATGAGGACTTCATTAATTGTTCAGTACAGAAGCAAACCCTTTCAGATGTGATGTGTACAGGTTAGGAAAAATCACTCCAATAGCATATCTATTGTTGTTCCAAGCGTTAGTATCTCTTTTAAAATTCTTTCCTTACCCTTCTACCCTCCTACACATGTCACCTCCTTTACATTCTCCTTAAATGCCTAAAAATAACTAGCTATGCATATGGTCTGAGCACCACAGCCCTATACCATGTAACTGGGGAGAAAGTATTTTAGTTTGAATAGCTGACCTCACATCCATCATCAGAAGAGATTTTTCCATGAGTTATTTTCCAGAACTTAGATATTTAGCATAGGTTGTAAATTTGGCAATTAAAGAGTTCTGCGCAATTTAACAGAATAAGTTTTTTGGTTAAAAAAAAATACCACAACAAGCTACAAATAAACAAACAGAAACCCCCAACCTGTGAAAACTTCATGCATTTTTTTCTACCCCCACCCCTCCACATCCTTTTGCATCGTAAAAGGATTTGAAATCATATTTCCTCTCCCTCAGTTTAAGGATTTTTCTTCACATTAGAAAGTTCCCACTGACATTAAAAATCAACCTCAACTTACAATCTCACTTGAAAGCATATCAGCATACTCCATATTCAGGAATGCAAGACTAAGGGCTCATTCTTTTGTTCAGCTTCAGCCACAAGGAGGAAAGTAGAAAAGACCTCATTCAATGTCCTCTCAACTTTTTCTACCAACTTGCCCACCCTAGTTAATACTCTTTCCTCTGCTGTTTCTCTTTCCTCAAGTAGGTAGCTGGCATAATAGAAGGGGAAGTTGAAAAACATTTCTGAAAAGTTGCGTTTTTTGACTTAGCTCAGAGCAAGAAGAAAGGAAGAAAGGGAAGTTACACATCTCTCAGAGAACTACAGAAATTCTTCCAGAACTGTGCTCTGCTAAGGAATTTCCTAGGTCACAGTCTAGCATCACACTGTCAAAGAGGCACACCTGCTATTTTGGATAAAGGACAACCATTTTTACTTAACCTTATCCTCTACAGCAAGATCCTAACCATGCGAGTTCAGAGATGATAACAATACAAACACCTTCCCTGGGTCTCACTCTAGAAAAGGCTGTGCTCCAGTTCTGCTGCCTACTACGGCCAGGGCTAGAAAAATGCACTAGACTTCACATAGCTAAAGCCTAAAGGATACTACACAGAGTTTAGCATTTGAAAATAAAGGCACTCTAATTTAAAAATAGAGCAGGAAAAAAAAAACGCAATACAACAGGTACATGACAACCTCCTCTCATGCATTCCCTTCACCACCCCAGGCCCCCAATCTTAAAAAAATAAACAATTTCACTCACTATTTATGCTGACCACAATTCAATACCTAACACACCTCCTCCCAGCACACGGCCACTCATCAAACCCAGAGCACCCATATTTATTAAGGGCAACTCATTAACTTTGATAATTCCCAGCTGGTGGGGCTCATTAGCCTCACCTGAGGGATGACTCCTCCCTTTCCAGGAGGCAAAGGGCACAGTAGCAGCTCTTGGGCTGCTTGCACCCTTCTTTGCACACGGTCTGCAGGAGAAGCTGGGGCAGGCCCTCACCTTTCTTCAAGCCTTGTCTACAGCAGTTCGCTCCCATGGGGGTGCCTGGGGCCATCGGCCATGGTCTCCGGTGGCACTGTGCCAGGCAGGCCAGAGGCAGAGCTGGAAGGAAAGGGAGAGAAAAGTGAGCTTTGGCTCTCCCTGCCGCAGAGTGTGGCACCTGAGGGGTGCTGCCCACCACCGACCCTACCTGCCCTGCTGGGGAAGGGATGGCAGCGCACAGCTCACCCCTCAGCCTCCCCCGTACCCCTGGCCTGTTCCAGCTCCCAGTGCATAGCCAGGTCTTGTCACCTCCTGTATCCTCCCACAGAGGCGTTACAAAGCACCTAACACATCACGTGTGCATGTACCAGCAGACGCCAAAAGCTGCACCACGCTACCAGTGTTGGCTAGTGCCAGCCATGCCAGCCCCCTCCGCGCCACAGCTAGTACCCACCTTTGCTTTCCAGCCTGCTCCTACACTGCCATGGGGGTTTGCTTCTCTCAGTGATGTGGAAAGCAAAAAGCTGGGCCGCAGGGACGCCTCTCTGCTCCATCCATTTATTTTGTTTCCCCTGTGGTTGGGGAGGACAGGCCCGTCTCCTCCAGAGCCAGCCCTGCAGGTTCGTCAGCTGCTCCCACTCACCCCTTGGCCATTTCTCCCCAGGCCTGGCTCCGGAAGGTCCCACCTGCCCTCACCCCCAAATCTGCCTAACTGCTGCCTTGGGCATGGCTGTGAGGACACGGACGTGGCTCACCACCCACCTCATACGTGTATGCACCACCCCCAAAAGCTGGTGGTGGGGGACAGCCCCTCTTTTGGAAACTTTGCCTGGCATTTGCCACGCTGGCCGGCAGTTCCCTGGCGGCATTAATGTACCCGAGCAGTTCCCGCAGAAACCCTGGGGTTACTCGCACACCTAAAAGCCAGCATATGCTTAAATGTTGTTGAAACCGCATCTTGATAACGGTTTAGCTTTTAACCGTAAAGTTTAGGGGAATTGTCTGTATTATCAGCATTAATCACATAAAGTTCTGTTTTGAAAATACGACTCACTAGTGGATAGAGTTTTCCCAAATTGCTTAAAAGATTAATAAAATAATCAACTTAGCAGAGGGGAAAAAAACCACAAACTATTCCTGTAAGGAAATCACTTTATTGCCTATACATGTGAATGAGCTGGTTTAATACTCAGGTTCACTGCCTCCTCTGCATTTAATCTCTTCCCTTTTATGTGCTACTCTGATTTTTTTTAAAAGACTTTCAGGCTTTTTTAAAATTAATTATACAAATCATTAGTATTAAAAAGGTAATATAATGGTTTCAAGAACAAGCTTCACAGACTATCTGCATATTTAATCATCTCTGCTAATAAATTTTTAATCATTCATTGAGTTCAGGTTCTTGTCTTGAAGCTTAACTTGATAACAAACCTAGCAACTGGTAGAACTAATTGGTACAGAGTAAGTGAATAATTTATAAGAGGAAAAAGCACTGGGTGTTCTGGAGGTGTGCAGGGACCACAAGTCACAGATATTTCTGGGAGGAAGCAGGAAAACAGCAGCTGATTACAGGAATTTTGTGATACGCTGCTGACATCCAGAGGCCAACAGTCAATACTGTTCACATATGTGAACCAGGCTGTAAAACGCGCTGTAAAGCTAGATTCATTAAGTTTTAAATATTCATGCATTTCATTAAAGTTAACATTAATTGCACTACCATACACATTGATTATGCATAGACCATAAGTGTTTAACCTCTGAAAGCTTGCAAGTATATTCAAGTAATGGGGTATGTCCCATCTTCGATAATTTCAATGAAAGCTTCAGCTACAAAGTTGAAATTAGAAACAGAATACATTACAGTGCTAAGGAATAGTAGTTTGAAATGTCAGAATGGGAATAAATAAAATTATTTTACTAACCAAATAGAAATGCTGATGTAAGTTGTAAGTTGCTTGATATTTTTCTGAAGTAAAGTAACAAAGGTAATGAAAATTATGTATAAGATTTATTACTGATAAATGCTAGACTGATTTGCAAGCTACATCTGTTAATTAGGTTTAAACAGTTAAAACAAATTAATTGGTGGCTGAGTGGCTTCTATTTAGATGAAGATGAGTAGCTTTTAAACAATGCAACAACAAAAAAAAGGCTATTCTCTTGAAATAAACCGATTTGTGTCTTAAAATAAGACACCCCAAACCCACTTACACTACAGAATAATTCTACCCCCAGGGAAGCACAAAATGCTACCATTCTTAAACCAGGATATAACAGACAACATTTGACAGAAATTCAATTATCCTTGAAAGATTCCACTTGTAGTTACATACGTAATCCTCTTTTATTTAATGGGTTAAAGCTCTCTTTCAAAACATTTAGTTTGATGAACTGAAGACTTGCTACATGTCAAAAAATTCATTAAGTGACTTAATAAGATTGTTAAGGAAAAACACTCAGAAGTTAAAAAATGTCATTTAATGCTGCCCATGCAACCTTAATTCTAACCGTGTATGTATACGCATTATGAAACACTAGTGAATTAACTTTTAATCTCCTCCGAGCCAAAAAGATTTTAAGATTGGAAACTAAGGCACAAAGGGCATGCCAACAAATACAATGCTGCGCTTTAGAGCAATCTCTGAACTAGCTCACATCTTGCAGCGCATACCCCTGCAGGGCTAATTACCCCAGATAGAAAGCTGGGCTTGCACAGTTACTCTGCTTCTGGTACCTCTGCATGGCAAACTTAGTTCTCTCTTCCTAGCACCGCACTGCCCTACGTGGATACACTCACCGAAGCATAAAACTTTAAATCTGATGAAAGTATGAAGTGTTTTTCAAATATCATGCTTCAAACCTAGGTGCTTTGACACTGATTTTCCACCAAGAAGTTTAAGGTTAGATTCTGACCTCCCCAAAGTAAAGGTAAAAACACATTGCTTTCTTATGCACTAAAAAAAAAAAAAAAACAAAAAAACCCAACACAAACCTCTGTAAAAAATACCAGTTGCAATTATCATTTTTTTTATAAATCAGTCCTTAAATCCTCTATGAGGTAGACAGAAAATTGCCCACATTTTGTAGAGAACCTGGAGACAGACAGACCGGTTTGCCCAAAATAGTACTGATCTCTCGCTGAGCTGTTAACAACTCCTGATTAGCCAATTTTCTTTGTGAAGGTGGGCACCAAAGAAGTGTAGTATTCCTAATTAGAAGCCACAGTTAACACACTGAAAGTCTGTTTAAACAGCATTGCCTAGACCCTCAAACAACTTTATGGTCAGACATTTCCTGAGTGGTATCTTTAAAAGCCTTGCCATTTTTCTGACAAGAAAATACTGGTTGCTAGCAAGGATGCAAGTCATATATCAACCACCTGTACCATTTAACATGTTTTAAAGTAGTCTGGGATATCAAAGATTTTTGTTTCAGAAGGAGTGTGTTTGTTTGCTTTATTTTTACAAATAAAGACTACTTCCTTAATCCTTCTTCCTTCAGTAATATTTAAACGAGGAGGTAGCCTGTTAAATCATTTAAACACCAAACTAGATTTTATTAGTTTTACTATTTTGCTTTTTATGGAATAGTCGCGAACAACCATACAGCTCAGGAAAGGTATGCATATTTGTGAAAAATAGATTTTGTATAGATTTTGTCAGCAAGATTTCAGTTTAGATTTTAATTAAGTGAATTGTCAAAATGCAGGAGACAATGCTTTACAGAGGAAGAATGCTTCGAATACTCGTCAGTTAAAAACTTTCAAATGTCCAAACCCCATGTTCATTGAGCAATACTTCCATTTACTTGGGTTTTTTTCATTTTGTTTTTTCAGGGTTTTTTTGTCAATTTCATTTGTGAAAAAACCCTGAAAAAGCAGACAAGATTCTTGATGGCTGATGTCTCTCCACCGTATAGCATAGTCCCAACATTCTCTTTTCTTTTCTGATAGGTTCAAAGGTGACAGGTACTCACTCACCAAGCAGTTAGCTCCTCTACCAAGCATGCTAACGAATACATAAATACAAAGGAAGACTATGGCAAAGCTTTCACATGTCCAAATAGAAGTGGACTACAGTAGACAATTCATTTCCTTCGTCAGATAATTTTAAAAAGTATGGATGCAGATAACGTTTCTCCTTATTCTATATCGATCTGAAATAATACTAGGCCTGAGAAGTAATCACATTTTTAAGCTAAATCTGAAGAGGTTTTATTTAAAACTATATTTTTGTAATTACTATTTGAAATTATATTTGAGGTTTAAGAGTTAAATTTATTAGACTGTGAAGAGTTTTACAAGGCATTTCTAACGTAATGAGCTCAGGCACCACATATGTTGCATCTTTGGTACACGTTATGAAGAGTTGCTTTTTTAATGAGCTTTAAAAACAGTATTTGCATACCAGAGGAAAAGGTCAGTGATGTGTGGATCAAGTCAGTAAATTAAGTATCACAGTATTATGTTATTATGATTGCCTTCCACAGACACACAATAACAAAAGCATAGGCTATAGTTACCATACTATTCTAATTCTTCCATCTACATGACCTTGTCAGTTTACGCGTACTGGTGCTGCTGTGTCTCAGGTCCATGTCACTCCGTCCCTTGCCTCCCTTCACCTTCTCTCTCCACCAGAACAGCTGGTATGTCTGACAGTCAAAGAATCAAAACAAGCGCAGGAAGGAGGGGCTGGAGTCAGCATGATGGCCCGTCTCCAAGCACCACCTCACACTCCAGCCCTCACCACGAGCAAAGATCCCCAGGACCAGGTCCTGAACCCTCATAACAAGACCAAATTTACTGGACCACAAAGCATCAGGACAGAGACAGCTCTTTCAATCTAAGCCCCATTCCATCTTTGTTCAAGGATGCAGCAGTATCATCTCTCTTTCAAAACACAGATACCAAAAGTACTTCTAATGCTATGTTCCAAAATTTGACTCTGTCTACCGTAACAGTTCTTTTTAGTTGGAATGTCAGACGTTTGGTAATCTCTAAAGACTGGTAGCTATATTGAAGGGTTTATTCTGTGATAAATAATAAAATAAGCTAGGAACTGACTGCAAACACACTCTCAGGTTTTCAGCAAAGAGTAAAGTTCACTGGATTTACCTTTATTTGTAAATATTGTAAATACTTGTTAATATTTTAAGTATTAAAATGTTACCTTTATTTTTTAAAGGCAATGGAAGTTGATTCTCTCTCCAACAATCCACAGTACTTAACAACACTCTCTTTCTCTCTCAGAGACTGTAGGTATACTCTAAACCACCACATGATATTTTATGCATGTTTATACATATCACAGCCAAGTGACACTCCAGCTCTGTATAAAGATGTAGATCTAGTCATTAGAGAAAAAATCCTTCAAAATATTACAACAGTAAGAGCAATACAAATGATCAGTTATAAGTAGTTTTAATGATTTTTCACTTTTTGTATCATAACCCTCAAAGTAGCATTCAAAAATATAGTGCAAAATATTTATTCATTTTATTTACAAATAAAATGTGCAGTTCAGTTTCTTATCCTCACCACAATAAATGTAACTCTTGTGTGATGAATAGAAATTATGAGAAACATTTGAAGAGACAAAAAGTTAATTTTAAACCTAAGAACAAAGACCTTCCCTTCAGTTATACTGTTGTAGAAGATTTTACAGATTTTTTTTTTATTCTTTTCAGTTGAAAAAAAACCCAAAGAAGTCCAAGAGAACACTAAAGAATTACATAGGAAAGAATGTTTTTTTAAAAACCATAAAGTTAATTTTGCTGTGACAATCACAATGCAAAGTTCTTATCCATATAGAATATAAACTTTTTGCATCTAAAACATAGACTCCTTACAATGTAATGCTTTGTCCCTTCTTACTATACAAATTGCCTTTAGGGGAAAAAGTATTCCAGTATCTTCCTTTCCCTCTGATGAAACAACAGATGCTTTGGTTAAAGAGCAATTCGTGCGCAATAGTGTTTTAACTTGCAAGGCAGTACTCCTTTATTAAGTTGGTAGAATTCCACTAGCTGGATGAGATCAGTAAATCTGGTATGACCATCATCAAGGGTATAGAATAGCTTCCCATCATCTTCCAACTGTAGAAATAAAAAAACAAAACAAAACAAAATAAAAAAGAATAAAATCCTCTTTTGCTATGGTATTTCTTCCTGATTTAAATACTTGTTTGAGAAGTCTTCTTGTAGACCAAGATATTCATAATCTTATGACTATCGAGAGAAGGAAAAATACAGTGATCATTCACAGCAAGATCAAAAATAAACGACAGAAAAATAATGCATTCTTTAATGTCGCTTTTAAGTTAGGTCCATGCCTAAAAGGAAAGAACAGTTAAGGAAGTATAGGAATATTCTTTCTGCACTAACAATACTTCTTTGTGCCTTTGCTTTGGAATGATAGCTGGTTAATATGAACACTTGAATTTTCACAGATTGACAAGAAACAACCAAGTTTCAACTTACTCATGGATTTCAACCTTTGCTCCGATCATCTTCTGTGTAACTGCTACATTTTGTATCACTTATTTTGTAAGGTGCAATGCAGCTACACACTAGTGTAGATTGGTGTACTTGATACTTGCTATACAAGAACCTGCCCACCACAAAAGTAATATACCTGATGTAGTAATATGTTCTTTATTGTAGGAGAAAGAACTGCTGCAGCTCCAAATGCATGTGTTAGCACAGATGCAAGAGAGAAAGAAGAAACTGCAAAACATACCTTGAAAGATTACTTTTGACTTTCAGATGCTTAAAAACTTGCAATCAGTACTTCCCTATTCTAGGTTACTGAACATTAGCTCTTGCAGAATTTGTATTGTACTGCTGACTATATATTTATTTCCCCTACTGCTGATATGTCTAGTATAAAGAAACTTCCATACTATAGCAACTTGTTAGTATTAATGTTAATAGACGGTAAAAAAAAACCCCACATTTAAACTATTCTAAAAAAGAAAAGGGAAAAAAGATACTTTACAAGATTGAGAGAGCAGTGAACAGAAGATTCTGAAGAAGGGCTAGCTACTAACAGATGGTGTGCTGGGGAAAGATGCAACTATCCTACTTGAGTACAGGGGAAGGGAGAACATATAATTAGCTCTCTTACCTGTAATTAAGATTTCTCGTCTGAAGCAACTGTTAAACTGCTTATGACTCCTGGTTATTCTACCCCTTTCTACCGTGTCTGGAAGTAGTTTGTAATTTCTTTATTCTCAGACTTTGGTTAATCTAGGTCAAACACTGCTAGTTAAGGAATTATCAATGTGCGCATGTGTAAATTCCTGTGCTCCAGCCAAGAACCTGGAAATGGGTTATCAGCCATCGGACTTTCCTTATGCATGCAATTTTCCTGCCAGCACACTGAAGACGAGGAAAAGTCGACAATTCAGATGTCTGTTGACCAGGATTTTTAGCTTATTTTTCTCCTTCCAAGTTAATCCCAAACCTTGAAGTGAATACTAGGCAGATTGCTAATTCTAAAGCAATCAATATTTTGCAAAGTAAAAACTCATATCAAAGTTATGTTCCCCAGGAACCTAACATCTTTTGCAAGCTAGCAAGGCTGCTATGAGAGAACACTTATTGGAAGAAGACAGTCCCAGAAATGTATATCAATTCTTCCTTTGCATGGACTACAGAACGGCTAATTTCAGGACAGACTACACTGAAGTTAACTTCCATCAGCTCAGCAAGGATGAAAAATACATTTAAGCTATCAAGTTCTCCAGTTTGCACAGTATGAGACCCCAAATTTATCCTGAAGCTTTTCTTTTCAACTTTTGACAATCACTTCCCTGCCACCCACCTGCAATACCTGTTGCACACCTTACTGCTGTTAACATGATGCACCTGTTAGTGCGGGGGAAGCTTGAACTGGCAGGCTGCATGCCCTATCTGAAAGGAGCCATTTTTAAATACAGTATAACCTGAAACAACCTAAAATGTAACAGAAAAATAATTAATTTAGAGACTGAGTGATTTTTAACTTGTAAAGAGACTTTCTAAATGCTATTAACTTATTTACATTTAGTAGGAAAGTTCATCTTCACTTCCCAATAGCTGGAAAGAGGCAAGAGTTTGGAAGAGCAGTAGAATTTGAAGTTCAAAAAGATAACCTTGATCTCCAACTAATAAGCTACCAACTTATTGCAGTAACACAAAATACCTTGTTTCTTAGAAAATTATAACTTTATTTATAAGATCAGCAGCAACTGGAAGCAAAACCTTTCCCCCATCAAAAAAAAATTTTCTGAACTCCTTCAAGAGTATTGGTCTAGCAAAAACAGAGCAAGTGGTAAATTAGGGTATTGAGAATGTCATGAGTGGTACTGAATGTGACTGGAAATTAAATGACGGAAAGGAACTGAAATATGCCTATGCTTGGGAAACTAACAGTTTCCACATTCACATTCTCTCTCTGGATTAGTTTGTTCTCATTACAGAATTCTTTTCTTTTCAGGATAAACTGTTTTACTTGTTTACAGGTTCCGCACTGAAGCAGTACAGGTCTTCTAGACCATCAGCATGGGGAAATTGACCCAAGTCCGTAGACAACCTACATCAAAACAAAGATTCACTGTTCCTTCAAAGATCCTACCACAGGAGAGCAAGGTTTTAGAATGTGTGTATATGATTAGTTCCTCAAATGCACTGCTTACATCTGCAAAAGAACATTAGAATTGACTGGATAATTTTTTTGAAGGGAAGAGGAGAATCATCTGGCTCAGACGAAACTGAAGATAACTGCAGCTTCCAGCTACATCTGCTCTTAGAGAAGAGAGGGTCTGTTTCCTGATAGGGAAAAAAAACAGTGGTCTCTTAAATTTGAGAGTTAAATGACATCCCAATGAAGTAGAATCATACAGTATTGGTACAGAGTTCAGAAGGTTTTCTAAACCACACAACAGTTATCCCAAAGTAAATACTAGAAGCGACCACAGTCAATAGAAGCAAAGAGATCTTATACCTGTGATTCTGATCACAGAGCATACGTTGATGCTTACAAGGGATCTAGGGCACAGCTACCACTTTTGGATGAAGGACTACTCCATTGTTTGTACCTAACACAACAAAAATCCTGGGCAATTCTTTTAACTAACATGTATTGACTCCTTTCCTCCTCCCAAATAATGCTTCAGTTTTATTCCACAGGGACTTTTTTAGGGGAGGATATCAGCTATAAGCCCTAAGTAAGGCATACAGAAATTTGGTGAACCGTCATAGGGGATCACCAGATCAGAAACAAAAAAAAATATGCCACTACATTCGTTTCTACTGAGAAACAGCAGAATCTCCTAGAAACTTCAGTAGGAGGAAACATGGAGGCCAGAGTACCATGTGGTCTGGAAGAAAGGTTCTTGTGAGGAGAGAAGAAAAAGCTATAGGTCTGCTCAGTTATGCCAAGCATCTGTGGCTAAAACACATAATGCTGAAGTATTCCCCACCTCAACAGAATTAGCCTGTAAAATAAACAGTATAAACCAGCTCTGGAGGGAGTGGGAGGGATGGGGAAAGCTGGCTATTCTGGCAGGAGAATTGGATGATATCTTCAATGAAAACTGATGGAAATATGATTTCAATTTAGGAAATTTTGGCTTACCTGTAAGTAGCTGGACTAAGTCAAGGTAGCAATTTTTTGCTAAAATTTTCCCCCTGAGGAAGACTTGGACACCACAATAACATGAATCAAGAGGAAACGTCAGCAAAAAATATTTGACTCCAAATATGGAAACTATCCTGAACAGATGAGTCAGTAAGATATATACACACATACACACGTTCTCTGCAGCCCACCTAAACAGCTGACTAATAAAAAAAATGTGCACAAACTGAAAAAAGAAAAGGCAATATGACCTTTATTATTACATGATTATCATGCCGTCAGGGTTGCTTCTATTCCAGTTCAAATAGATTTGTCTATTTTTTCAAGATACTTTTTAGAATTTCATAATACTAGTCAAGCTTTATAAAAAAAATCAAACAGCAAAGCTCAAAAATGTTCAACCCTACTCAAGAACACTATTTTTAGTGATACAGCTATTATGTTTACATCTTCCCTATAACAGCAAGGGAAAAAGAAATGCATCAATATTCTATCACAATTACTCAATTGTTTTGTTTTACAACTGTATACATAAAATGAAAAGTTTACTTACTGGTACGATTTGAAAATGCTTTATTTTTAATCCATGACTCAATGACAATACAAATGTTTTGGGGTTACTTTGGCTATCACGTACCAGGAATACCCTAAAAAGAGATTGAAAATTTTCACAGTAAGATCACTCTGGAAAGCCTTTTGTAAACATCCAGTTAAAACTGTTGTAAATTCATTACAGTAAGTATTAATTAAAAGCAGAAATAATATTAATTACATAAGTTATGCTTTTAATCAGTATTTCTTTGCAAATGCGTTACTGGAAATACTTTTTCTTAAATTCTTCTTCACCTTGTCTATTATGTGAAAAATATGCATTCTAAGAATGAATAACACTGTAGGTGTTAGTTTTTACACTGCATAGAATTACAATGTATCTCTTCAGACAGAAAAGCACCCTCAAAGTTTGTGCTTCAAACAAAATTTTTCATTGGACTCTTGACAGTAACCTAAATCACAAGCATTATAGGGAAAATTCGAAAGGTAGTTCAACAGGAAGTTTATAGCAAAGGTAATGCAAGAAATACCAGAATGATTTTCACGTCTGGCCAATATTCATAAATGCACACTCTCTTTGGCACATCAGCAAAATTCCCACTGAGACAGAGCTACACTCTGCTCACTCTATGGCATCATTATTCAAATCACAATACTCTCAGTGGCCAACAGTGTCACTGCAACTAGTTCACTGATAACTTATTCCAGCCAGATTATGGACAGACAGAATTTTACCATAATCCTGGCAGGATAAGTTGGTACAGGCAAAGGATGAATACCAATTAAAGACAACTTTCACTGAATCACTGTGTTTGGAATATCGGCAGATAACAATTTGGAGGGCAGAATGAAGTACCTGATTCACAGATTTGTAATACAGAGAGTCTAAACTGTTCATACTGTGCAGGTCTGGAACAGATCGGGCTAACCATTGTATCAAAGAAGGGAAATGCAGGGACAGCCACTGGCAAGCGTGCTCCTCTCTGAGGACAGTGAAGAAACAGGCAAGATGGACTTGCCGGTATCAACCAAGCGAGCAGTAGTGGCCACCTACTTTTGCCCAACCACATTCCGGGAATGAGAGCACAGCTATATGAAAAGAAAGGATTCCAGGAGAAGAAAGCAGGCAAAGGCTTACAGTGGATTTTCACCGACTAATGGCATGGATTCAAACTACTAATGTAATCCTCACAGATTTTAAGAGTTCTATTTTTTACAAAGTAAGAAAATACCTGGAATTAAGAAATTTGGAGTCCATAATCATTAACATTTCTATCAAAATCCCCATGCAGTCTAATTCGGAGCTCTGATACTAATTCAGTTATTAAAGAGGGATAATTGCCAACTCAGCAGACAGCTTGCAAGTGCATACCGCAAGTATAAGGACAAGTAAGACTTCTAAAACGACTCGGGCTCTCCTAACGAGCTCTCTCCCACCACCTAGTGGCCTTTCACCCCCTCCAGGACATGAACGAAAATTTTCAGAGCACAGTTAGCTATATCCTTTGCATAAACTGAAATCTTTTATATGTTTGTCACTAAGGACTGGCATTTTATTTCAGCTGACTTTATTCAAGAAAATGACACTACAAGAGTATGCCACTTGGCAGATATCGAAAATGGGGTCTCTACAGCCAAATACTGAGATGCACATTAAACAATACACAAAGTAATCACATTGGGTAGGAAAGAAAATACAGATTGATTAGGATTTATGTTCCCATTCATCAGTTCTTTTAAAGTCCATTTTCTTACTTTTTTCCTTGTTTTAACAGCAAAGATAAGCAACATTTTTCCTCCTTCACAAAAAAGATCTTTACTCTTTTCTAACCTTATCACAATAGACCTACTTTAGTTGTCAAAGAACTTTTAAAAAGATCACTTTATTATGAAGAAAGGGTTGTAGTTCACAGAATCTTAAAAATGCTGGTTGGAAGGGAGCTTTTTAGACATGCTGGATGACTCCAAACTGCTCCTTCATAAACTTATAAGGAATTTGCTGAATGACCAGTTGCATTTTGTCAAGGGCCTTCTGGTAATGCTATTATCCCATTCATCAATCAGATAGCAATCAGTTCACAATCCTGTCAACCATTTATCACAGAAAAGTCTTCAAATGTCCTTTAGGGAGTAAAGCATGAAATCTACAATATTGCTCCATAAACTTCTTTAAGAAAGTTGGGTTTACACCAGAACAGTAGATCAAAAAACTTTATTCCTTCATAGCACACCTTAGGATTGCTGCTGCCTCTAATTCTGCTGTTGGGTTATCCAAATACTGAGACTACTGTAGATCCTTTATATAATAGTCCCTTTATCTTCTATAAGCTGTCATGAACAGCATATTTGATGGTACATACGGTATTACAGAGGTCTTACCACTTCTGTCAGATATGCAGGAGATCTCCCTGCTTGGGATCACCTTAAAAGGTGATCTGAATCATGGATTGCTTTCTCTGCCTACTCCCCCGTCCCCAGAAACTAAAATCTTATTATTCCCATGAAAAACTTGCATATTTCCAGTGATAGTTCATTCTTTCAGCCCATCAAAAAGCACAGCATTTGTCATATGCTGTAATGAATTTATGACTTCATTGCAACTCCTGAGTATGTATCTGGCAGCATATGACCACTCATACTACCATGTTCTAATCAATTCTAGACAGTCTACGCAAAAGTATCATCCTCACTAAAACCACAACGCGTATCTATGAATAGATCCAAGAACATAATGTAAACAACACTGTACTAAACTAATGTTAGCAAAGCATAAACTTTCTCATCTCAAACACCATTGGTCTTTACTTGCCAAATCTACTGGGTTTAATTTAACAGTATGTGTGTGTACCCACTGAAATACACAGGAAGATTCATCAGCCCTAGAATGACATATTGCTCAGAATTACATGTTGGATTCATCCCCATGTCCTGTCCCTCTCATGTAACAAATGCAAAAATGAATGCAGAGTACAGAAGCAGTTTCAGGATGATTACCCAGGCTTAAAAACAGGATCCCTGAAATTAAAAAAAAAAGAAGAAAAAATACAAAAGGAAAAGTCCAATTAGCCATCCTTGCCAATTATGACTATTTTTGTCTCCCTTTCCTTCCCATCTCTTTTTTTTTTTCCTAGAGCCCTTTCTGCAGATGTAGAAAACAGTATTACAACATACTTAATCTAAAACTGAAGGAATTTAATGAGTAATCTGATGTTACAGTTACCTAACTGGAAACAGACTCAGAGAAACTTAAAGAGTTTTACTGAATTACTTGTTGAATGAAGGAGCCTCAAGTTTACATTTAATACAGGAGCAAGGACAAAAACACAGAAATGAAAACCAGGACGATTCAAACATAAAATACATAAAATACCTTCTGGCTTTGTAATTTATTAAAAATAATATTTAAATGAGAGAAACCAAAAGTGAATAATCTTGTCCTAATGTTTATTGTTTACCATTAAGGGATAATACTATTTTTAGTCATTTCATGAGGAAAAGCATGCTTTTTTTTCAATGGCTGTCCCTGCACAGTTCATCTTTTAATAAGGTTAGTCAATGTTTTCAGGCTTTCTTTCATTCTTTCATCACTAATAAGAGATACAAAAGACACTGGTGCCAAAGTTGACAGTTCCCAGAGAATATTGTGCAAATACAGAGCTCAAGTGCCTGGCTCTGAGCAGACATAAGTAATCTGTCAGTGACAGAATCGAAGTGTTAGATCACCACTTTATTGCTTCCAAAAGATATAAAATAGAAACCAACTGATCCCCAGATAGCCCTATATAAAAGAATTTTTATTTCTATTAGGTAAGCGCAAAATCTTCCTTCCTCCATCACCCCCCCAATAAGAAGTACATGAAAATAGCAGTTGTTGACTAGAGAAGTGTCTCAGAAGAGTTATGTAAAGAATTAACTCACCCATCTACAAGTCCATGCTGCAAAATAAGTCTCTGAGCCTCTTCTCTAGAGATTTTATGATGAAACCATGACTGTGATCTGTGTATAGCTGTAGAAATAAAGATCTTTAAAAAACATTTTGCCTTTATTGAAAGAACTAGCTCTTGCATTTCTTTGGCAATGAATTAACTCACACATACCCATATTAGACATGGCAATAGGACTACCATGCGAGTTGAGTCGTAGACACCCTCTCCTCTGCATGAGAGAGAAGTAAAAACATGATTTCAAAGCTTTTTTTGTTTAAAAAAAAAAAAATCAGAAAATACTATTCTGATAAAGCAAAGGTGTTTATACCCGCCATGCCAATCCTTCTTCAACTGCAACTGAAAGGGCTTCTGTTGGATTTTCTATAATTCTGCTTTTGTGTCCTGAGAAATCCATTGCTACTAAAGAATTTTCTGAAATGCTTCTCTGCAACAAAGAAAAATAAATTTAGTTTGTTCATTTTTTAAAAGATCCATCATTTAAAATGAAGCTTCTGAGAAAACATTATGCTTTGTAAGTGGTGTTTCAAGTATCTGCAGTGTTTCCCATCAGAGCCAAACTCATTTTACCCTAGGGAGCATTTGTAATTCCAGTATGCTGCTGCAAAGCTCAATTTTACAGTCTGGCAGTACAGATCATCTTTTTGCATTACTGCAATGGATGATAAATACATGGCTTTACCATAAACTCTGTATTTTTAACTATAACTAGCCCTTTGCATGTCAAAACAAGTCAGAAAACTGTTATTAAGTTGTCCAAGTAATGGAAAACAGATAAAATACAAAATTCTTAAACATAACCATCAAATTAACAAAGATTTGAAAAATTTTGCTATAAATATCTAATAAATGTATATATTCTCGCTATAAATTTTCACTCAAAGTTTACCTGATTTAATCATTGAAAACAGCTGTTTCTATGGAGTTTAACTTCTATTTTAATACAATCCTCCTAACTCTTATCATAGACTCAACAACTGTAGGATCTGTTATTTTAAAAAGCTTGGGTTTTTTCTCCCAGTGAAGATTAAGTTTGTTACGTTAGAATAAAAAGCATTGAAATTTGACAGAACAGTCTTAAAACTCACCAAAATACTTCTCAGAAACCAAGGTTTACAAAATCGAGTTTAATATGGATTGTAATGGCTCAAACGTTGGCAGGCACTGGCATATCAAATATTAAAAGAACATTCTAGCATTCTATAAGTTAAAGTAACATCTGCAACACAAGAGGCCTAGATTTCTGTACAGTTAGCAAAGCTTCCCAGTCCAAAACTAAAGCAGCCCTGTTTTGTTCCTGTTTGATTACAAGCATGAATATAACTAGAAATGGAAAACAGCAATTCTGTAGTTCACTGTAATTCTTGACACTGTAGTCTAAGGTCTGCCTAAGTAGCTGTAACTTTTAAAGAAGTTTGCAAAAGTAAAAAAAAAACAAGGGTAAAATAAGAGAAAACGTTTGCCTCTAGGAGAGTGAAGGGAACTCCTTGTAGCTGACATGGTTGTGAGTTATTGAGGAATATGAAACATGGAAGTGGTTCCCCTATGAAGTATGTTAATTAGCTTGTCCACTTAATTCCCAAGTTTACCCAATTTGCTGTTCAATTCAGGAATTATACACAAGTAGAAAAACACTGCCATGCTTAACACTAGTAATAGATTTTGCCCGTGTTAGAAGCTACGTAAGCTAAAATGTACCCAACAGTGTAAGAGGAGAGCAAATCAGCAAAGGGTCCCAGATACATTATAAAAGCAGCAGCTGGCTATTGTAACAACTTCACATAACAGAAAGTAAAGACACTGACAGTGTATTAAGCACAATTTTTAAAGCCATTCTTATTAGCAATATCACTGAAAGCTATTTTTTTAATGCCTATAATAGCAAATGCATATTTTATGCATTTTAACAGCAAGAACTATAATAAAAGCTCAAAAAATCCACTATAAAATCTCTGTCACAAGTCCCAGCAACAAGTAATTTTTACCCAATTTAGCCAACAAAAAAAAAAAAAAAACAAAAGTGATATATATCATCCATGAAAAAGTCTGAAAGCAAATAACTCTTAAAGAATTGGGATAACATAAGATATTAAAGAAAAGAACAACCTCATCCAGTCCCAACTATCTGACTAAGGAGGTGGACACAGCATCTAGTATAGGTGGCTGTTACTCCAAAACGCAGTTCTGGAAAATTATGGTGTTCCTCTGAAGTCCAGTCAGTATTACACCAGCTGAAATTCATCTTAAGTACTTAATATTTAAAAAAATAAAATGGAAGTATTACTGTATACCAAAAAGGATTTGTTATAGCTGTCTTATTCATCGTTTACTGCATATGTAACCTTAAACACTTTGCTTCTTTTTTAATGCATTTATAGTTCTGCTGCTCTGTCTTCAAAATCCTCTTTCCATTCTTTTTGACAGTGATAATCAGCCACTGAACTTCCAAAATAATGGAGATTTGACAAAGGGAAAAAGCCTGTTAACTGGTCTGAACTACCCAATTTGTATTAAGTAAGTAAATTAATTAATTAGCCCTCTAGTCAACTCTGACAGCCCTAAAGATTTCAGCAAGCATTCGCACATGCAAAGATTTACAGTATCAGGTCAGTAGTATAACTGACACGAGTTACTTAAAAATAGCACGATGGCAGAAACAACGTATTTATCCATGGAGCTACTGTGGGACATACCATAGGTGTTACATTCAAAGGGCTGCACCCACTTCTACCTTGATATGGTTGCATGTAATTCTGATACAGCTGCATCCCATACTAAAACCAGAAAATAACATGGTTAGCACTTTCAATTATAAATCTAAGCCAAGTAAATTTTCTTTCCAGATGTGAAAAATAACATATGCTTTCTTTACCATTAAAAACCAGGGACAAATGCTGTTAGGATAAGGAAATGCACAACATCGTTGTTGTTGCTGTTGCCTTTATAAATGTACGCTCTGCATTAAATATTACCCATTTAATACACCAACTGACCGATTCCTATTTTGCCACAGACAGACACATTTTAAAAACATATTAAAGTTCCCTTCTTGTGTATTCTTGTAGCTTTGTTCGGCATCACTCAACGATCTCACTGAATCAACATGGTTACATATACGCATATGCTTAATGTTAAGTATTTGCAGGACTGAGGATTCAAGACATCATCCCATCCCCTGCTATGATTCCAATAATTTGGTCTCTCTCTTTTTCTTGGGATGAAGAAAAATAAGCTTTCAGAGTACAAAACTGCTACTGCTATTGCACGGGAATATAGAATTACATCACTTCTCTACCATACAGTATTAAAATTTCACATAGTAAACTTAAGCAAGAAGTTAACTCCACAAAGAAAAATTACCTTAAGCAACCTAATTGCTGTCATCCAACAGGTCCTACTTTGTTCATCATCTGCACAGAGCTGTTTCAGGTCTCTGGTTCCTCCTGATTTGTTAGGCTAGAAGGCCACAGCACATTTTTTTAGCATTAATGCATATCTTGAAGATAATACCTGTTGAAATAAAAGCCACTAATTCTCCTATTTTATAATAGACAGCTGAATATTTTTTTCAAAAACCTTGAAGAATCTTAAGCTTACCTAAAAACTGTGGCTTGCTTTAATATGTATCAGAATAAGCTTGTACCTTAAAGCAGAATCCATAGTTTGTTGGTGCTCCAGAAATCTTTTTGCCTGTCAAAGACATGTACATATCACTATTGCTGAATTCACAGAAAAACTGCAGATGCCTTGGCTCCTAAAAAGAAGAGCAATGTAATACAGTTAGACGATTTTTAGCCAGCCTCTCCCGATAAGAAACTCAGAAGAATATAGTAGTTATCCTGTTCCAAAATACAGTCTTACATACTGCAGTTTTAACTGTGACATCATGAAATCTAGAAAGAGACAACTCAACGTTAATTTCATAATGCAGAGTAAAACCACCTCAAACTAGTCAAAGAGTTCATTCTTCAGAGAGGGAGAAAAACCAAAGTACAAGTGATACCATTTCTGGGAAAACATCCACTAAATTCAAGCCACAATAATATTAGAGTAGGAGTCAAGTTTTGAGAGCAGTACGTGTTTCAAATATCAAAATAAAATATAATCTGAAAAACAACGTACTGTAATAATTAGTGTCCAGTACTATCTCTAACCATTAGCTTCATCCTCTAAGGTTAACTAAGTCAAGGAAGCAAACAGAAGAAATTTGCTAAAGGATACAAAAACAGCTCAATGAATACTCTGCCAGTTAACACAGAAAGTTCAGAATGAGAAAAAACATTATTTTAAGTGGTTTATGTAAAGGGTGTCTCAACTCCTATGTATCCTGTTTAACATAATCAGATTTAAAGTACTGCCATCAAAAAGTTGAACTAATAAAATTAAAAACTGTCCAGTGACAAAATTTGAGAACTCTCAAAATCTTCCTGTAAAATTCTTTTACACATAGGTTTTTGTTTATTTTAGATAATGAAGTATTATGTCCACCTCTCAGAGCATCTACTTATACTCCAGAACTTTAACTACTATTTGAAAATTCATTTTAAAAGGGCACTCTGTTAACCGATTGGAAAAATATTAACCAGAACAAAGCAAAGTTATCAGGCAAAAAGAAGCCACTGTTTCTAAGACAATACTTTCACAGTTTTATATCTCAGTATCTCTCTAGATTTTATCTACAATAAATAGATAATTTTTTTCTTTTTATCACTAGAAGTTGAAATTCAAATTTTGGTTATTATTACAACAAATGATAAATACATACACATTTGCTCTAACCTCACAGTTCTCTCTCTCTCCTTTTTTTTTTTTCCTTCCCTTACCTTAGATGTACCCTTAGTAGAAAAATAAAGGCCAGATCTTCTCAAAAGAAAGTACAATTTTTTCCACGATTTTTTTCCCTGCTCCTTTGCATGCAAAAAACCATGAATTTCAGGATACGTGCTGGAGCTTAGGAACATCTGAAAGAAAATATCAAGCATTTTTCTTTTCATCTGAAACCAGCTTTCTGTTTCATTAACATACTCAGACAGGACTAAGGGGAATAAGCCCCTAAATCCACTATCACACCACAGTAATTCTGTTATGATTGCATCTAATCCCATTAAGAGTACCTCTGATTTAAGACATGTAGAATGTTACGCAACTCCAAAGTATGATAAGCAAGTTACATATTTATATGGAACATATGGTTTGAAATGAGAGCATTAGTTATGCAATATGCTGACTTCAGCAACAAAACCAGCGTAAGAAGTTCTGATCCCATGCCTCAGACCCTATTTATATAAAGCTGCAAATCAGTGCTACCAAAAGAAGAAAAAAAGAAAAAGCCATCCCTCCCCCCTGCCGTGTCACAGACCAGATAAGGGAACTGATCTGAGTTAAAATTACTTCAGCAAACAAATCAGAAAATCTGAATCACAAAAATCATTAAACCATGCAGGTCAGGCAGACTTTACCATTTTCAAAAGGAGGGGACAAAGGTCTCGGGACCAGAAGTGGTGCTTAAGCAGGAGCTTTAGATGCTTTAGCTGAACCAAAACCAGGAGAGGCTGAGCCAGTCACCAAGACAGCTCCTGTCTGTGCTCAAGGTCATGTGCCAGAGAGTACTGAAAAAAGCTACACCAGGAGGAAGGAAAGAGGGCTTAAAAGTCTGAGAGAACAGCCATTTTGCCTCCAGAACTGCAAGAAAAAGGTGCGTACCCTCACAAGCCATAGAAAGGCAGAACGATATGGATAGAGAGAGAAGTTAACTAATGCACTGAGAGAAGCTAACTGATGCACTGCCTCTGCTCAAGGTATTCAATGGCCTCTCTGTAGCCATTCCAACCAGACATTGTCAGAGTGCAACACAGCTGTTATCTTGCTAAGACCAAGTACACACTTCTACTCACTCTGCAAAAGTATGCACTAAAAGCTGGCAACCGTGTTAACTTTATTCTAATACCATGTAATCCATTCATTTTTATTACTCTCCTTCCAATAAAACTACTCAGAACTATGACTCACATCTAAACAGACTAACCTAGAATTCTTCCGTTTCCAAATACGCAAAGGAATCTGTGTTAATGCTCAGCTCTTCAAGGAACCTTGCCCCAGACTGGCCTGCAGTGTCATAAATACAATCTAGGCTTATATAGAGGTAGGGAACAAGGAATTTTTTGGTTGATATCGGCAGTTTTCATCCTGTCCACCGCCACTTCCAGAAAATCTGATTCAAGGACAGGAAGCAACAGATTCCCAGACAAGGGACAGACTGGCCAGTACCGAATTGCAACAAAATGATGAAGCGAACACGATTTTGGAAGTACACCAAGTTCTTCTGCCACTAAATAATGCAGTCCACCCAAAACACACAAGGTTGCTTTCACTTTTATTGTTTTCTTACCTTGCAGTCAGGTGCATGACTGCACCACCTGTAGACTACCCCGAGTTAATTAAATTCAGCCGGTGTGAATGCAGTAATATGGGCAGGGCTCGTTTGACAGGGGAGTGCCCTAGCCCACAACTAGGAGCGCATTATGAATAGCTTCACCACTATTCACCTGAACAGTTCAATTACAGTAAGACTAGGTATATCTAGCTACATGTGCTGCTGGCACACAGCTGTGTGCAACTGCAGTTTAAGCTATTTCAGCCACACTGAAGGGATGAGTAGGTCCTGGTAGGTGTTCCAGCCTGTTCATCTTCCCATTTGCCATGTATTAACAGGTTCACTGACGGTGAATATAAAGGCTGCATTGAAAAAGTATTTTAACTCCATAAAGAAGTCAAATGGAAGCTTTAGGATAACCTAAAAGAGTTGATGTATGTAAAACCAAAAGAGCATCTTTTAGGCTTTAGCATCTCTGCTGAAGATGAAAGGAGTTGCTGGCTGCCAGCCTGCACAAGTTTTTTCCTCAGGATTTCTGCTGTAAGAGCTTCAAACCAGAAGCGCTGTCATGAAAAAATGCTTTTCTTACTCAGCAGACTAAAGTGGAGGAGCAATACAAAGCTCAGCTTTGACAGTCCCTGTTGTACTCATGCTATCAATTAAAATAAAGTAGCAATAATGCTAGGAAAAAGGCAATCCTAGAGCCATCTTTTTCTTTCTAAGACAGCTGAGGACTGTGTGAGAAAATGTAACATGAACAAGCTGGAGTCAAAACCATTAACTGTCACGAGCAATGAGCAGTAAAAATATCTCAGAGTGAGAACAGAACATCTAATAAATATCTAAAACTAAAGATAGTAGAAAAGACAACGTCTTTAGTTCTTATTGTTGTGGGTTGGTTTTGGTTGGGTTTTGTTGTTGTTTTTTTAACGGAAGTAGATGCAAGTTTATTATAGGAGGGATTGGATCCCTGTAATCAAAATAAGACAAGAATAAGAAAAATAAGAAAAGTCCTTAATACAGGAAGAAGAACTGGGGAGAGTTAAACGATGGCATGCTGCAGACAGGGATTACTGGTCACACGATATGCAGAAATAAGCTTGCACACTCTCCCCCATGCAGTGAAATATATAACATATGTAGGGTTGTGTCAAATGTTAGTGCGTCTTCCAGATACTACTACATGACAGCACCAAGGACTCGATGATTTGATGAGATGCAAACCCAACCAATTTAAAACCAACCTGAACAAAAAACAGAGCAAATAAATTTCTTTTGTTGGGAAAAAAAAACCCACAACACCAAAAAATCAAATCAATCAAAAGTGAAAAAACAATGTAAAGGAAAAACATTCCACTGTCTCACATGAATACAACAGTAAAAAATGCAGAAATACTAGATGTCACTGAATGCAATAAAGATTGAGAGCTGCACTCCTAACTATACAGCTTACTTGTCTGCACCTTCAACATATTCAATGAAAGAATGGCTGCAGTAGCGAAGACAACAACATTTGCTAAGGCGGATGCTTCTCGAGCACTTACTATTTTGGAGAGTTAAAGAAGCATCTTTTTCCTAAGACTCCATGAATCGAGTTTGAATTTGATGACTGATTTCTTCAAAGACCTGATGACAGTCAGCCATGATCCAGCCCAATGCTACTGACAATGAGCAGGATTTTCCCCTGAACCTGCTAATAAATTTTGGGGGCACAAGAAATTCCAGTGAAGAATCGATACTGATTCTCAGTATTGTCTCCTACAGACTTCAGTCAAGGGCCAGCAAAACCGAGTGTGGTAGATGGGGAAAGGCAACAGGCAGACTAGAACACGTGTAGAAGATTGACAAGAGACTAAAATTCAGTGCATGGCTAATTCAGCCTGAAGACCAGAATGGAGTCAGGTGAAAAACTGGTCAGGAAAAGAGGGACTTGCTGCGGCAGAGAAATTAAAGAAATGAAACTTTAATCTTAAGTCTGTGAAGGCAGAGAATAGGAACAACTAAGAACACGGGGCAAGAGCTGGCAATGGGGAAAGGGCAAAAGGAAAATACATTATCAATAATTCTATGTTTCACAAAGTTAAGAGTGTTTGTCTTGGTAATCCTGTTCTGTATTTATCTTAATTTTTGTATATGTAACATTTTTGTTATGTTTATTCAGGAAAGACATATGCTCTGCTGTTTAATATATTCTATATCAGGTGCAAGGTTTTTTTCATTGCTCTGGAAGATGGCTTGGACCTGTGCTATCTACAGTAGCTTTTTTTGATGTATTCATATTATACATAAAAAGCTATTAGAAAGAAGCAGACAAATTGGTCAATACAAGACTTGAACTCTGAACTTCAAGTCTACCTACAGAACCTGAATATCAACTGCACCTATTAAACAATAAGGAAGAGGAGGGGGCATAGGACTATTCTTAAAGCAAAACCAGAAAAAAGTGTAATTACCCAAGTAATTTCAATCTTCTGTTTTGAAGAGGTAACTGTTAAATTTAAAACACGGATCTACATACCTCATAGTGAAAATAATCAGCTACAAATACAATCAAAGATTAAAAAAACAGAATTACAAAATTGGAGAAATGTTATTCACAGACAAAAAGAAAATGAAAGAAACCTAGGATGAAATTTTGACCCTTCAGAGTAATTTTTTTTTTTTTTAAAAGTTGACTTCAGTGAGGCTAGGATTTCACCTACTAACGCAGAAGGACTCAATTCTGTCAACACTGTCTGTGCTGTGCAGTCTATTCATTGGAAATGCTGTCATGAATAAGAAAACAAAAGGATCTAGTACAACTGTGAATTCATCTAAAATAGGAGTTGCTCCAATAAGCAGGCAATGTTTTAAACAAGTCACAAGCCCCATTTAAAACTACATTCAACAACAGTTTCACATCTAATTAGACCAAGTGAATTAATTTGTTGCCCACCTATGAAAGTTGTTAATTCTCAAAAAACAAACAACGAATCCACCCCAAAATCTGAAAATAGTAGAATATTTCATTGATATGGAAAGAAGCCTCAGATTACAATCCTCATACTATATTCATTTTTGACATGTTTTAAAGCATCCAGTTTGCAAAAATAACCTAAAGTTCCAAATGATCCATACTGCCTACCGCTACACATGTACATGCAGCGTTGTGTCTCAGAGCAGCCATACTCTAATCAGTATAGTAACATACTTCTTTTTTTTAGGCTAAAGATCCTCATGGCAGAGATTAAACCTCTCTCTTTGGTATACATACACATTCAGTATATATCAGACCTAGTAATTTTACTTAGCAGATGCTAAATGGATAGGAGACAGGTAAACATGGGTCTTTTTGCTTTTGAGGCTATTTAGATGCTTTAAAGTCATCAGCCAAAACACTCACTCTTCCACTTTCAATGAACGTCAAGAAAAACATACTTGAAAAACATTTTATTTGCTACAGCTCAATCCACAAAAAGCTATAAAAGTATCAGAAGTGATTTTTTAATCACTTGTAAGCATTGAGTTGTTAAAACTAATGTCTCTCTTGATACTTGACCAAGCACATCACAAATAATAATGCAAACCCATTAACTTGTCTTAATGAAAGTTTCCAAGGAAATAGCGACACACTGTAAACAATTTACCCAACAGCTTCTGCTGAAACGTGCATAACGGCTGCACAATCCATAAATGTATTCTCTACTTTGTGCATAGGAAGTTTTATTTGATGAAATACAGACAATACAAAATAAAATAGCAACAGGAGAGTTCGTAACAAGTTTTTCAAGCTATCAAAATGGGATGTAACTATATATATTTAGAACGACTCTCAGTCTTACCCACAAGCTCTGCACATGTCTACGTATCCCAATGTGGGCTTAAGGAAGCTCTGTGCAGAAGTATACGGCAAAGAGTTCCATTATAAAAGTTTTGGGGTTTTTTTTCCAAACCACTAAATTACATTTGCAAGCAAATATATTAAGTTCTATTAACACAGGGGACAAGACTTTCTAAATTAAATGTTAACGTTGGACTGCAAAATCTATTTGCTATTTAGGTAGCAAAAGTGCACCAATTTTCATTAGATATGCAGCATCTTTTGAAATTACAAAGTTTTTATTTAGGTTTGTAAAAATGATTTACAGAATCTAGCATGTATCAAATCTAATTAGAAACATTTTTTATTATATTTGGGATCATCTTAACCTCCTCTGCTTCTATAAGGATATAACTATTTAACACAGAAGAATGCTTTGAGAATTAGTTCTTTAATGTTTTTCATTTACTGGTGGACACTAAGGTAGAATTTATTATATAAATGCAAAAAAGATTTGTAATTTCTATATTTCTTTTAGTTCTACCTTAAATATCTTGTGTTATTATGTTGCCTTTCCAATCATTCTTTATCCCTAAAACGCATACATAGGGTTGTTGTCTTACGACGTGTGAAAGTTCTTCTATTAATTAATTTTTCTAGTGACAAGCAAACAAGAGTGATGTGTATGTTTCCACCTTTATTACTCATTTTTCCCCTCTTTGAGAAGTAAGACGATGATCCCTGATATGGTCATTCTGTGAAATTATTCCCACTGTAAATTAAAATCTCGCATCCGCTTAAAAGATGACTAACACTGAGTGACCTACCATATTTTTTTCGAAGGCTACAGTAGCCTTCAAGCTAACAAATCATAGTAGTCAGTCTAAATTTTCTACTCATGAAGTTTAACCATTTAACTCTTTTTTATATCCATTTGTATCACATTACCAGTTCCTCAGTATTTTGCCAAGGCCTGCCGTTAAGTATATGCTGAGTACTACAGCACTCCACCTTTTTAAGAAAATAGGGTCATTCACCCGAAACACTCAATAAAGGTATTAACTGTTTTTACTGCATTTTGTCTGTTTGGCACTCCTTGATTCTGAACGAATGTGCCAGTTTCCAAGTGTGGTCATATAACAACTGTCTGGAAGGGACACATCACTTCATACCTCATAACAAAAAAAAAGTTATTAACCATGTTTTGAGTTATTCAAAACCTAGCAACAGATCTAACAGTGCCAAAGACCTATGCTCACACAACGCAGGCGATGGGAAATTCTGAGCTATGTTGGCTCATCTTCATTCAAAGATTACATACCTGTAATACCCCAGAGTGGCTTACAGCTGCATCGGTCTCACTTGGAAAAGATATCATATGATCTGGAAAAAAGCTCTGTAACAACAATAATTTGTATCAAATTTCTGTAAAAATAAATATAAAACTTCCTATCTCTTTTGGATGTAAAATTGAAGTTCTCAATGCAGTGCAAGACACTGCAGATTATCTGATCCATTAATTTTAGCTTACCTTAATATCACTCCTAAAGTTGTGACATCCTATGTATTATTTGCTGAAAAACTCAGAATTTTGAGAAAACATCAATTGTCTCTGGAAGCAAGAGGGTTTCATAAACCAGTGCAAGTCATACTGCAGTACTTGGCCCTTAGTGTTTTTCAAGCAGTAATTTCTATTGCTGCTGACATATAAGACTTGCCTGGGGCTTCAATATGTTACAAAGTAGAGAGCATATACACCAACATGCTGAAAAATACCTTGTTTTCTATTGTTTTCATTACCCTAGAAATCCAGTAAAATATTTCGGAATAACTGCCATTACTAGAGAACATGTCCTCTCAGGTTTCTTTAATTGTCCATTCTGTATGATATGAATACAAATTAAGATCAAAATCTGACTATGTCAATACAGTGTGGTTAAAAAGTCCACATTTAAAGTGCCAATTTCATTACCAAGGAAAGCTTAAGGGGTAATTTATGGGACAGACCTGCAACTGGGAAGCTCAATACAGTAATGAAGATATGAACCAGCCAGAGTTTGACCATTACTGCTAAAGTTTTCTCAAGGCTTGGACAAGTTTGAAGCTTCCCTTCACCATCCAATGTTCACTGACTCATTTTTAATAAACTGAACTGCTGGTAGGGCTAATTCATATCAACTCATTTCTGATAAAGCATTCTTGCTACATCTGGGACCACAATAACCAGAAGAATGACTCAACAGCAAGGGTGAGGACTCTGATTAGTCACACCTGCTGATAAAGTCATAGCTGCTTGTCTGCCGCACTCCACAGCTGGTTCCTCACTGGTTAAACCCACTTATTCTTTGAAAGCTTCTCTACTAACTGTAGACCATCTCAAGCTTAGAACTTTTCAGCAATGCAATGGTATCTCCATGTCAGGGGAGTACAAGATCTGCCCAGAGAAACACAGGTGGAGCAAGAAAAATACCCAGATCTCCTATATTTTTTGGTGTCTTAATATTTATTTTTTCATCCCTTTCACAGGTAGATAATTTGAGTTCCCTTCCATTTTTCACCTTTCAAATCCTCATACATTTCTGCTACTTCTCCCTTTGACATCTGAAACAAGCTGGCTTTATCAGAGACAGCATTAGGAGTGATCCAAATACAACATGCATTTGAGCAACCAGATGGTTTTTCCTGCTGAGCTAGGGCTGCTTCCACGGCTCTGCTCTCTTTCCATACCTTACATACACTAACTTTGGCTTCACTTTCACTTTCTCCTAACAGGTTACGGCTGCTCATGGCCTTTTGTGTCAGTTGTCATTTAGCTGCAGCTGTGAGAAGCTGCCATTGGGCAGCGCTGGGCCATAACATTTGATTTTCACTTTAACTATAAAATCATCTTTGCTACAGATGCCCCTCCTCACACTGCTTCATTTTATATTATGTTGTCACTTGATGGAAGCTTCACTCAATTTCAAAAATTTTATTTTGTTGCCAGTCTGTGTGCAAACAATGAAGTTAAACTCACGTCTGCCCCACTCACCCCCAAAAACTAAAGTATGAACGTGGATGTTTTACCATTGCAACAAAGGGACCAGCCAACAGTTACAAGCACTACAATATATCCCTATATTACATATATTCCCCCCCAGTTATTCCTTTTGACTCATCTAACAGCATTACACCTCTGCCTATCTGTGTGTAACAGAAAAAACTATTTTGCAGCAACAACAATTGCACCACTTCACAGATATAACATTAGGACTTACCAGTGGATTTTTAAAAAACTCATACTTGGCATAGTTTTTTCTAAAATACAGTTTGTTTTCCTCTTCCATTAACCAATTTGACTGGACTTCCATCACTAATTCATGGTCCTCTATAGCTCTTTCTGTAAAAAAAACGAAACAAATTAAAAAAAAAATAAAAAAACAACATATAACCTGCACATAAGAGTAGAACATGAAAACACAAAGGTCAGATAATAAAAATATTATTAAATTAAGTTAATTTAAACTAACACAAAACATGAAACAAACAATCTGAACGCAGTCCATTGATCAGGTCCATGTTACATCAAGTTCCACCTCAGTAGGGCCCAACTTCTTAGGCAGGTCACACGTGGGGTTTTTTGTTTGTGTTTTGTTGTTTTCTTTTACAGGGGCAGCTGAGGGCTTTATTCTGTCATGGCCAAACCCATGTTCTCCCTGCAGAAGCCAAGCAGTTCCCGCTGCGTGACGCACAGGGCAGCAGAACACTTCAGCCATTCACTCAGCCTGTCTGGGGTGTCAGGAATGTCTTTCTAATACTCCCTTCTCTAATGTATCATTTGTAAAGAGAAAGTTATCAGCAATATAGAAAAGCATTAATTTGTCGTCTTCTATGTCCTGATGCATTTCTAAAACTGCAAATGAACTTAGGGCATTTTAGTGTTTTAGTGATTTTGCACAAACTGAGGATACTGAGAATTTTCGCAGCCGTAGAACTAGCATATGCAAAAGGAATGAAGGAATGGTAAAAGCAAGCCATGAAAAAAACTAAAAAAGAAAACAAAACAAAAAATAACCTGCAAAGTGAATCCTAACGTGTAGTTTGGCTTTGCAGTGGGGCAAGTGGAAGAAAAGGCAAAGAATTCATTTATTTCTACCACAGCACTGGCGTTCAAAATCGGTATTCTCACTGCTTTAGACTGCTTCTGCTGCTCAGATACTTGAGTGATTTTTTTTATTTTACAGCAATATGAAATGCACTTATGGGAAAGATAAAGAATTTAAGAACTTTGCTGTAGATGTGTTGCGCATGTTTACGTGTTGCATACTCTGAGTAATGCAATGGGACTACTCATAGTGCAGGAAGTTAAGCATAAATCCTGAAAGACTATGGATAATTTCTGTACTGCCTATCTATACCGCCTTCTTTTTTAAATAATAAGTTTCAGCAGCTTATGAAATCATGTTACAAAGAAAGGATGAACATGCTTTCAAATGAGTATACAGTTTTTGTGGCCACTTGTACTTTGCTGTGGACTCAAACTAATGAGAACAAGACGGAGTTGAACAAAGCTGTAGATTTTATTTAAATGATTATTGGCATCTCCGAATTTAAATTACGCTCCAACAAAGAGTTATAGGTTAAGAATAGGTTTGAGATCTAAATGTATGTCTCCCTGACATTTATGGTGTTTTAACATCCAATTCCGATCATCCTTTCAAAGGGGAGGCAATTAAAAATATATCATAAAACCCACGTAACTCACGATTTTCTGATCACATTTTCTACACTTCATTGCATTATCATAAGGGATCTTATGATATACTTCAAATGAATGTTGATGCTTTCATGTAACTGCCTGTTAGAAACTTTAAAAAATCATAATAAAGAATAGTATAGATTTTTTTTAAAAACTTAATTAGACATAACATTAAATTAATATAAATGGTAAATTTTTGCAAGTGATCCTGGCTAAACAAAGAGCGTAACTTTCATGAAGTGTAGCATGTGCAACCTTCTAAGAGATAAAATTCAAACCTCAAATTTGAAATCATTAAAGCCTCTTTAGAACTACAGCATCTTTTTACTGATCTTGTCTTGCCACTTCTTTTGCCAGTCACTGCTTCGAGCTTCCACACTGTCCAATCTGGTGGGTAACAGCCTTATTGTAGCCGACAAATCTATAAGCTTCTTCAGGAATTTTCCAACTAGCAAATTTAGAGACAATATACGCTCATACAGCTAAATTTCAACTCAGTAGAAAAATATCAAGCTCATGACTGGCAGAAGAAAAAGCACTCTCATGATGTACAGATCAAGTAGGGAAAAGTTAAACTTCCACTGCATTTAACACATTCTTCATTGAATTTAACTCATTCTTGAGCCCATAAAGACAGAGATTAAGGATGCTACATGAAACTCACATTTTGTAACCACATCAAATGAAGCAAATAAAAACATAAAGCAATTCAGAAAACAAAAAATATCCCCAAAATACTGAAAGAAAAGTGAGGATTTTAAAATCTTGTACAGGCTGCTCTACTCCAAAACACATTCTTCAGATGTAGGAGTAAAGAGACACTAAAGAATTAAAGCTCTTACTCAAAACCAGCTTTTTTTTTTCCTCTCAGTTTTATAGAGAGAAAGTGCTCCTCTAGGATGACATTTAGAAGTCTTAAATACTTGGCATTGTGACATTTAAGAAAATACCATTTCCTCAAGACTTACTCCGTGGTACAAAAATAAGACATTCTGTATCACCCCAATGGATGGGTAAGGATGCTGGTATTTTATTTAGGTGTCACATCACAGAATATTTTACAATTGATTCAACTAACTTTCTCGAAGGAACTGAAACACTGAGTTAGTGCCCTCCAAAACACAGCCCTGTAATCAAATCCCTAAATGCTGCCATGAAAAAGCTGCACTTTGGTTTAGTTAGATCATTTTTTCCTCTTCCAGCTAGACTGGAGAGTTTCTAGCTTCCTCTCTACTATCTCTTTATTACTATTATCTCTAACATGAGGAGCGCCTTCACAGTCCAAAATGAAGTCTCCTTATCTATGGAAAGTAACTAAAGCACATGAAAGAAGATTTAATACTGAAGTGCATGACAGAGCACATTTCAAATAGCCTCCTCTCTAGCCACTCAGTGGCGGAAAAAAAATTGAGTTCAATAAAAAACATAAAAAGACATTGCCCAGTACTACTGTACACATGTTGTTTTGTGAGCCTTCCCACAGGCTACCTAAAAGAATGCAGGTAGTGAAATCAAAGCAAGAGACTGAATGATGAGACAATGATGATGTGCCTGGCTAAGGCACTGTCGTCGCCTACTCAAAGAGGAACCCTAGAATAAAGTCTATTGAGCTGCAGAACCAAATGGAAAACTACACTCAACACAAATTTCTCACTAGAAAAGGAAAAATTTCAGGATGAAGACACTATTCCTTGAGAAGGAGAACAGCTATGGAAATCTCTTTTGTTTTCACAGGGGAACTGCAGTGGAAGTATGGGACTCCAACCCCAAAGTACCTGGTGGTAGGGATGACATGGCATCATCCAAATCTAGGCATACCTCAGCTGCCTTCAATAATCTTAGACAAGGTGAAAAACATCCAAGAATTTCTTTGAATTCAATAGCTTGGGACAAAAAGGACACATACCAGAAGCACACAGTTCTGAAACATATTGTGATTTATAGTGCTGTAATAATCATTGTATTTCAGATATTTGAAATAAAGCCCAACTGCAAAACTTCCTACCCAGCTGTGTAGGAAGGCTGAGGATCCCAGGTGATGAGGTGGGCTGCGCGCAGCGTGGGTGCCCCATGGCAGGCAGATGCACCCCCGGGGAAGCGGCACAGGTAGAGGAACCATCTCACCTGCCCACTCGCCCCAAGCCACCACCACCTGGTCAGCACTTGCCACGCAATGCGGTGAGGACATGACCATGCTTAACGTTCAACAATACAGTTCCACGCTAAAGGGCATATAGTTTTGTGAAAACAGGAATGTACAGATCATTTTATGTTTCCTTTTGGGTGGGATTTTGTTTCTTTCTTTCTTTTTTAACCTTCACATGCAGATACCTCCACACAGCAATGAAGGCACACTCCAGTGATGTAATTAATGTCTGTCCTGATTAAAAGCAGAACACTGTGCTCAGCTCACTAAGATTCATGCAATCATATCTAATTCAGGAGTATTCAGACAGCTGTTAGATATTAAAGAAAATGTTCACTAATTGATGAATGAATTATTAATCCCCATCATACTGGAATTTATACAGACATATGCACTCACTCACAGTACTTCTCCTTTCTGTATCCATTCATTTAACTTGGGAGCAGAAAAAGATTGTCCCAACTTCCATGGGTAAAACATACAACAGAATAATAAATAGCAAATGGTCCAAAAATAAATCATCATCTGAAAAATATTTGTTCATGCTATTCACCCAGTGCTTAAGAATACCCTTGAAGATCAATATCCTTAAAGAACAAAGCCAGATCTAACAGTATCAAAAATAAATCCATTACTATTCAGTATTATAAAAAAAAAAAAAAAAAGAATAGAAGATATCTCAAGTTGCTCCTTTCCCTTGGCTAGTAATGTTGAATTGGCATCCTCATCATCTAGGAAATAATTTTACTTTAAAAATGAACAATTCCCCTTTTTTCTAAAATTATGCCCAAAGCAGCTGGAGCAATCAGAAGACTGTATGGTGGATGCAGATCTTCAGACCTGCACGTCAGCACTTTTGAGAATTTCAGAATCTTAGGAAAAGCAACTTTACTAATGATTTGATATTGAAATCTTCCAAGAAATCCTTCAGATTGAAGCAAACACAGTATTTGACAAAAAGTGTATCCAGAATAAACCTGGAGAAACAATGCCACTGTTGTTCTGGTATGGTTTGTCAAAAGTGTCTTCTTCAATAGTTACTACACTACTTAAACACCAGTCACACTATAAAATACAGAAAACACTTCTACTATTTATATAGTAGTGTTGTCTAAAGCCATTTTTATTCCTTCTCTTCTGTAGCAGTCAGTCATTTACAGCCTCGACCCAGATTTAACTCTGACCTTACTCTGAGCTGGAAGCATCTTACAACTGATACATTCAGTGCAAAAGGTTATAAATATCTTTGAAATGTTTCAAAGCAAGAAAAAAAAAATGAAAAACGTTTGTGGCTGCCTTCATAGGATAAAGGAGCAGAAAAGGGCAGAAAACAGTTTTAGCTTTTGCAGTTCATCTTTAAAATACGGCTGTTAAACATAATACAGTCGGATATGCACACTCAAGTTTATTTTACACAAATGCAGGAGTCCAAATTCCCTAGATACATACACAGAAAGGGAGTTTAACAATAGCTTTTAGCCATATATAAATATCGATGGGGGTGGGGCGTGGTATTAGTTTTTTGTTGATGGTGTGTGTTTTTCTTAAAATCAACAGTACTGGAGTTATCAGCTACCAGTGCAGTCTTTATTGAGAATTAAGGACTCCAAGGAGTTTTCTATGTATTTCAGAATGCAGGAAGGCTCCCAAAACATCCTCTTTCTCAAGTCACACTTTGCACTAGCAGCTGGAACTGCTCTTGAGTTTGCAGAAGTTACCTTTGGTAACTCTAGTACAGTGCCAAAGTTCATGAATAATATGGGAACTTTGAGTGACATGAAATTAAAACCAGATTTTTTTATGGCATTTGCCTTCCAGGAGGTTTTTCTGATATAATTCCCTATCAAAACCAAACACAATACAGTACTGAAACGTAGTGCTGTAAAAGGAAGATTGTCTGCCTACAGTATCGGTTTAACACTACATCCTAGCAGTGGGCTTCTAAACTCATCTTTTGCTGGCTGAAGTCTTCCCTGTGCCCCAAATTTTTACATCTCCACAAACATCCCCTTTCTCCCTGTATTTAATTTGTCGTAATGTGTTTTTATACTGCAAAATTACATCTATACACTACAAAAAAGGAACTGAGACGAGAAGTTAAAATTATAGTTGTAATCAGAAACCACAGATTACACCTTTTAAATTGTGCAATAGAAAAACAGGGTTTTTACTACACTAGAGGAACACTGATGATGTGGAAGGAGCTCAGAGCACTTAGATTCCAGAAACTTAAAATACTAAGCATAAAGTCACCTCAACAGAGTTCATTGCTCCACAACTGGAATTTTAGAAGAATGGTTTTGTTTTGCTTTTTAAGTAGCCCTGTCCCAAAGATCACAATAAATCTAGCCAAAGGAAAAGGAAAATACCGCAGCCTACTTTCATGTTGTTTCTGAAGACTGAGTCCTATTGTCCAGATAGAATAGCATTGTGTAACTGCTCTCTGTCCTTGATGTCAGAGATTTCACTCAGGTGTGTTTGGGACAACAAAGATTTTATTTGCAATGAAAATAACCCAAGTCTTGCTAGCGGTAAGCAGGAAATATCAGGAAAAGAGGAAGAATTGCAAAAGAAAAGCAAGGAAGAGCGAAGAAGAATTTGCAGCAAGAACTTTAATGGTCAGTGTCTTCCAAATCCAAAAAACAAAAAACATCCAAAAAACAGATGCAGATCAAGCATTGTGAGGCAAATGTACTATGACAAAATGTACTTTATAGCTATGCTTTCAAAAAAAGAGAAACAGAAGCAACAAACCCCCAAAAGAACAAATTCACACAAGCCCTTCCCATCATTTTGCTTCCAAGCCTTTGTATTACAATTGTACTTCTATGGGAAAATGTAAACCAAACACCTTATTTATCGCCATACCATTGTATAGTATTAGTCTTACCTAACCCTGTCTGGGTAAGTTGTTCAAACAGAGTCCAGCTGTGGTCATCAATATAGTGGTTCTTCAATATCAACAGCTGACATACATCCCTTGCTGTTATATCACTTGGTACTTCCAAAGCTCTGCTAGTATCATCTTCACTATACACTTTAATTACCTGCAATAAATAAAAAAGCTAAAATATTCAGCAGTTTAATCTTTGATTCAGTTAGTCCAAATATGCTCCTCTCTCAGGTTCATGACTAAGACAAGAATATAGGATACAACACTAAAGACAGCCATTTCTCTCTAGTGCAATGGCGTAACTGAGAACAAAACCAGCTGAGCGAAGCATATCCCAATTCTAAACTTGGCTACTGGACATCCCTTGCCACAGGACACTGGCAGATTGGTGCATTCACTTTAAAAAAAATTGTAATGGAGAAGTAAATAAACCCAGTGAAACTGTACGTTCTTATGCAAGCTAAAGAAGAAACCACAGAGGATAAACAGTGAAACTCAACAACTCTATGACTGCAGAACTGTAGGAAGACTCAGTAAAGTTAGAGTTAGTTCAGAGAACAGCAATCAGATTCGAGATGCTCACAACTGCATAGACAATAAAAATAGGAGATGCTACAGAGCTGCTTCAAATTTTGACAAGCAAGAATGGCAACTATGAGTAAAAAAAGCCATATATATATACACACAGAATCAAAAACCTCGTACATGGAGAAGAATTACCATGGAGGACCAGGAAAGTAAATAAAATGTTCTAGAAGACCCATACTTATCACAAAGTAGACAATTTTAACATCTTTTATCTCCGTAGTTTTTCCAAGTCTCTTTATTCTGTTAAGTATGTTGGAGGGGGGGAGGGAAGGAGGCACTATAAGCTCTCCGGACTTACCCTTGTCATTTTCACTTTGTAAATTTCAGTTAAAAAAAATTATTTTTCAACATTGGTACACATTTTAGAGTCCTGAAGAACGGGTGTCCATTAAGTTCCTGGAGAGGTAAAGCTAAACCTGCTTATGCTTAGTTTCAAATGAAAAGGCTGAGGAATTCTTATTGCATATTGACTGTCTGAAAGAAGGCATGACCATTTAGGTATTTTTTTTCTGTATTTTCTTTCTCTGAAGGAGAATTAATCAAATGAACTAGATGAATCAGTGAATTGGATGGAATTGGTGCAAATCAGTAGTGCTCTGTCTCTGTAAGCTCTGCAGTGACTAAACCCATTAAAGTCAACACAAAAGTTTTTTTTGTATAAGAGTAGACAATAATTTCATATTCCTCACAGCAGTCAAGAAACTAAATACTCTGTTAGATTTCCTCTATTTCTCACTTTTTAAAAAGTAGACAAAACACAAAAAGGGAAAAATATTAAGGCTCCTGTCACAAGGACCAACTCTTATGTGTCATACTGTACGTTGGAACAGTAATGTTGTTCCTAAAATAAAATAGATGTTAGATTTTATGATAAACACAAACAGGCAGGTAAACATGAACAGTAGGTATAGAAGATCTGATGCAACATTAAACATGCCATAGAAGTCTTCCAGGTACCCCAAAACACACTAAGTAATCAAGTCTGGAATGCATCTTTTTCACTCTTCGTATTTTCAAGCAAGCATTTTCACCCAAAACCACTCCATGTCACGAGACTGGAAAGTGAATACATGAGTTCATCCTTAAGAATGAGATTTATTCCCAATATTTACATTTTCCAGTAGTGTCAAGTAACACTGAGCAACACTATTCCCTCTCTACCAAAACACTAACAGCCTGAATGTCCATCCCCAGAGCGGTGCCTGCTGTGTACTGTGCCAATGGAAACCCTAAGCAGCTCATTTGCTAGTGACAGCCTGGCCACAACAGCAAGGAACTCAGCACAGGTTAAACCACCCTGCCTACCCTGTCTGTGCCAAAGCACAGACATCCTCAAGACAAAGGGCATCCAAGATGTTTTTAATCTATCTCAAAAATCCTCCTCTCACTTTAATCAATTTATCCACGTTCATCAGAATACATGGCACACCTCACCTGTACTTTATGCACAAAACCTAAATACCACTATAAATCCTTCATTAAACAGCAAGACACAAGTTCTTACTTTAAAGACAAACAAGCATGTTATTGTCAGTCAGTCCTTAATTGCTACCTTACTAAACACATGCTCATTTCAAGTATCTAATGAACAATCAATCAGCAATGCATTGTTGCCCTAACTTGTTACAGCAGCACCTTCTCTGGTTTGTGCTGAAGTTGGTAGGAAAGTGAGCAAGGAGCTGCAACTGTATCTCCTGCCACCTATTTCTCTGCCACTAACAGCAAAAATCCAAAAATAAAACACGAACAAACAAAAAAAACAGATCAGCTCACTCATGCTTTCCAAACATCAGAACAAGGAAAAAAGACTCCATTTGAAAACCACATAGAGATTAAAGCACACTGCTGGCCTTACTCCTCTCCAAAAACCTGCTTTTCTCTATGGAACTACATATACAACAGTTCTGTTACAAACTTTGGCCCTGCATATTAAATCAGCATGAAGTCCATGATGATTTGCTTTAATATTTCAGGTAATAAATGATGACAGCTCAAAACTGCCACACGAGGTTCAGGCACCCTTGCCAGGCCATTGATCTCCAGGATACAACAAACATTAAAATCAAGTTTCTAAAGTCTGGAAATCTCTTTCTACTCATGAATCAACCACCTAAAAGCAGAGTGTTCCACAGAAAACAGGCCGACCTCAGAGAAAGTCAATCCAAAGTTTCCACAGGCCTAAGCTACAGTCCAGTACTTGCATTTAAAACAAAGGCCAAAAAGACCACATCAATACTGAATTCAATGACTGATAATGCCAAAGCAGCTGTGGTTGATGACTATGGTTGGTTTTACAAGATGTCTATGCTTTGGCGGCGTTCTCACTGCTAAGCAAGTGAGACTGGTAGCAATGCAGCCTGCTTGCAGTAGGGTCTTGTTACACACACACAACTTAAACTCCTGCTCCTCACACAGAAATGATGCTCTGCAGTTCAGGATAAACTGGCATGAATTATTTAAATTCCTGCAGTATTTACGTGGATTCAAAGATGAAATTAAAAGAGGCGTCTGGCAGGGTGTGTGCTGTGAATGGGATGGAGGGCTGTACAGGTGAGTAGACAAAAAAGCATCCCATCACCCTAAAACACGTCCTCCTCTGGGCAGCACTGAAGGTCAGGGACAGCTTCATTAACCTCTCCGGTAAGTCTGTGTCAGGCTGAATCTAAAAGATTTTACAGGCACAAGAGCCAGAAAGGAAAGAGACAGTATAGAAGGGGAAAGAAAAGGAGAGAATTAAAGCTCCTTTCCTAGTATTGGACTAGATGATCACTGTAGGTCTCTTCCAACTGAAATTTTCTATTCTATTTCTCAATATTCTCACAATAAAGCCAGGGTGAGAATCCACACCAGCGCCCTGGGCAGGGACCCTGCCAGCAGGTACTAGCAACTACAGCTTTCTCCAGGTACTCATCAAGTTAGGTGGTGAGCTTCTTTTACAGCAAGAGCACGTACAGCCCATGCTGAGGCCCTTGACGGATGATTTTTACAGAAATTCTTTTTAAAAGGGTTAAGAGCCGCAGTGCAGATGACTACACTCTTATTGCTGAAGAAATAGAAAAAGACTTTTTAAAATGCTGAAGACAGCAACACAAGTCATGATAATGAGCTGCCTGCGGCCATTCAGCTCTAGGAGTGGGAAGCCTTGGAGGTGGCCTTGGACTACAGGAGCACAGCTGAAACAAAACAAAACAGCACAACTAAAAACAACGGAAAAAAAACCCAGAGTTTATGTTCTCTGAGTATTCTCACTCAGCTTCTCAGTATAGGGAAATAAATCCTGCGCATGTCTAGGACAACAGATCACCCCAGCTCACAGCTGTGACGTGCTACCTTGTAAAACACAAATGCTGCGCACTTTTTCTCTTCCTTGCAAGGGATGCAAATATAGCAGGAGACAACAGACAGGCAGTCACCTAATAGACCCTTCTGAACTTCTGTTACAGTTTTAGTTTAATGAATTGAATGTAATGGTGTAAATCTCATCAGTTAGAGTGACCTTTGTGGGGGTTTTTAATTAGAAAAAGTTGCTCAGTCTGCGCTTTCTGCTGTGTTTGAAGCAAAGTCTCATGTAGGATTTGCTGGGAATCTATTTGTTCCAAGGGGAGTAGATCAGATGAAAAAGGATAAATTCAAAAGCCCATTTTTCCTTGGAAATATCTTGCAACAAATACTTCTCTTCCCAGAAGTAGAGGATTGTCGTGGTTTGGGCCAAACTGGCCACGGGGGACATGGGGGACCTCAGATGGGACTGACAGATGCTCCCCCCCACCTCTCTCCAAAGTGAGAGGCAGAGGAAGTAAAAAGAGACTTATGAGTTTAGAAGAAACTAAACTACTTTAATGAAATATTAATAATAAATTAAAAAGAAAATAATGAAATATATACAAAACTGTATCAAGCTCCACGGATTACGATCTCATCACCGGCTGGCACTGGGGCAGTCCCAGGCTGGACTCAGTGACGGACGGGAACTGGATTCTGGATCTGGATCAAAGGCAGATGAATAGACAGAGTCCTCCTTGGGTACCAACCATTGAAGAAAGAGGGCTGACCTTTTTATCCCTCAGCTTTTATACTGAGCATGAGGCAGATGGGATATAATACCCTGTTGGTCAGTTTTGGCTCACCTGTCCTGTCCGCTCCTCCCCGCAGGTGGGACCCCTCTACATTTCCGACCCTCCAAAGGGACAAGTAACAAAGTGAACTGGCCTTGGGTGTTATAGCAATAAGCATAAGCAGGAGCCTCTCAGCATACCATGCCTTGGCATCAACTGTAAACATACGTCTTACTACTCTGAGAGCAAACAGTTTCTGCACAATATGCTGTTAATTTCAGTAGTTAGAAGAGGCCCAGCTAAGAAGCAAAGTTACAGAACAAAATTGGTCCTGTTTTACCTCAAACCAGGACAAGGATGCTCCAAGAATTAAAGGGTGGCAGGATTATGCTAAAGATGCAGTTATGCTGACCTCCTACAGAGATGAGGAAGATTGAGTGACCACTTGTTTATTTTTCTTAGCAGTTACCATCATGCATTATTCTGGCAGGACATCGTCACTCTCTTTCATTTCATTTTTTCCCCTGAAGATTTGTCTGAGAAGTAGTACACAAGAAAAGAGCTGCTAATTGAGAACAAGCTATCATTACAGTTTTCATTACCATACACTCTCAAGCTTTTTTCTAAAGCAAGCTCTCTGACTTCCCTTGACTATATCTATTAGTAGACAGTTAGAAAAAGTTGCCTCAGTAGTGCTCAAATCTTCTTTCCTGTCCAGTTTGTAAATACCAGGAGATTTTAGTTCTTGCCAAGGTCAGTGTCCTGGTTTGAGGTAAAACAGGACCAATTTTGTTTATTAACTTTGCTTCCTAGCTGGGCCTCTTCTAACTGCTGAAATTAACAGCATATTGTGCAGACAATATTCGCTCTCTCAGAGTCATAAGACCAATGTCCAGCTGGATAAGACCCCTCCACCTGCAGGGAGGAGCGGACAGGCCAGGTGACCCAGAACTGACCAACAGGGTATTCCATCCCATCTGCATCATGCTCAGTATAAAAAGCTGAGGGATCAAAGGGTCAGCAGGGAAGCTGGGAGAGCTGGGAGCGCTGGCTGTGGCTCTCTCTCTTCCTTCAATGGCCGACATCTGAGGAAGACTCTGTTCGTCTGCCTTTGGTCCCGAACCTGAATGCAGATCCGGAATCCAGTTCCCGTCCATCACTGAGTCCAGCCTGGGACTGCCCCAGTGCCAGCCGGTGATGAGATCGTAATCCTGGGAGCTTGATACAGTTTTGTATATATTTCATTATTTTCTTTTTTTTAATTTTATTATTAATATTTCATTAAAGTAGTTTGGTTCCTTCTAAACTCATGGGTCTCTTTTTCCTCCTCTGCCTCTCTCTTCGAGGAGGGGTAGAGGGGAGCATCTGTCAGTCCCATCTGGGGTCCCCCACGTCCCCAGTGGGATTTGGCCTAAACCACGACAGTCAGAAAAAGAAGCATCTCAATAGCTTCCATTTAAGCCACTGGAAGTAAGAAATTAGCAGCTCCGAGATCTTTGTATAAGAGGAAAGCACCAAGCTGAGCATAATAAGCATTAATCATTTTCCTTGCCTATGGGAGCAGGCAAGGAGGTACAGCTTTCCTACATGTTCTCTTTCCACTTTTCAATATATTAAAAGTCAGCCAAGATTCCAGAAGTATGTGCGATGTATCTTTATCCCTCCAAAAAATTATTTTCATATGAAATATTGCTTCAAAATAAAATACATTATTGTTTGTAGTTCATTAATCATCTGAACTCAGAATGTAAAATCACTGTTGACAAATATAACCTAGTGTTTAAGACAGAAAAGGAAAAGGCAGACCCTAGTTTTTATACTAAAAAAAATAATCAGAAGGAGCAAAAAATCAGAAACTGCTTAAAAGAATAAATAAAAGAGCACGTAAGGTAATCAGTGTGGGAGGAGCGAGGAGCAAGAGAAGGCTGGACTCTGTTCTCCCGAATCTTCTTCAACACTCAACCATCATCTCCGCTACAATAATTAAACAATGTGTTTCATAGACTTTTAAGAGACGGTGTCCAAGTCTGATTCTTCAGAATCTTCAAGCCATCTGTTTTGGAAGTTCCAGTCTGCAGAAACAACACAAACATATGGAAATACCATACCCTGCAATGAGGAATTTCAAACTAAGTTCTAACGTGAAAAAGCTAGGCAGATCCAACAGAAAAAGAACCACTCAGCACATGGAGTCCATATTTAGGTGTCTACATCAAAATGACCTGACAGTTACATGACTCTTAATGCTTATGTACAGCCATTAAGACAGTGGATGGTCAGAACCTTTAAAAAAAAAAAAAATCAGGCCACTTTTATTTATAAAGATACAAGCACCTAGCTTTAGCTTATCATTTCTACAGTTATTTTTCCCCCATGAATAAAACATTGCACATTTTGCACTTACATTACAATTTCAGTCACATTTATGTTAAATGCACACTGATTGTATGCAAAACCAGGCCTTAAAAAGTCTTACACTCCAGGGTGCCATACTTCCCCTGAGATCCTGCCTGATACTGTGCTAACCTCTGTCTTTAGTGTTAACTAACAGGCTATTTGCCTGAAGCATTTGTTCTCCAACTTCCAACCTTGCCTCCTGCTAGACAAAGTTTTTTGCTTATTGATATTGGCAGAGGGTAGGGGAATTCGGAGTGTATTTGAACTACAATGGAAGCAATTGGAAATTTCTAGCACTTTGAACCATTTTATGACTTCTAGTGATAGTCTGTCTTGGTTTTAGAGAGAATCGGCAAAATTCCACATTCATAAAAATATTTAAGGGCAGGTTAACTCACAACTATTTTTTTTTACAAAAAAGCACATTAGTAAAGTTTACTGTCTTCATTATCAGGTGTGAATGCAAGAAATTCCCTTTAAATATCCCAGTCTACAGCTAAAAGGCCAGCTTCCAATACTTCCTCCAAAGGGAAGACTTCCAGGCCAAAAGGATTGTCAGAGTTTGCAGAAATCTGTATCTGTCCTTAAAATAAATTAAAAAAAAAAAAAAAGTGCACCCAACAATAAACTGTAGCTGCTCACTGTAAAGCAACTATTTTCTCCATCACCGCAAGAGGAAGCTTTCCAGAATTTGTCCTCCACATGATCCTGCGTGGAATGAACACAGAGAACTGAAGCACAGACACAAAACAACAGAGGATTTGGTAGTATTTTAGGCACCCAAATCCAAAATGGGGGGCACTAAGCTTGTGAATGTCTCTTCTGGGAAGGGTTCACAAGGCACCACATGATGTCTGCACAGACTTCTCAATGTGTGTAATTAGGCAGGTGGAAACTGTCACCCAGTGATTAAGGACAATCCCCTGGAAGCCTGGCCATGGGGGAAGAAGGCAAATCTGAGCTCCAGCATGCAATCCAAAAAACAAATTTATGTAAAATACAGGTCTCAGTGAATCCTGAGTTCTTATTGGGAACACAGCATAGCCTCAAGAGGCAGAAGAAACACTGCTCCCATGCAGAAAAATATACAGGATATATATACAGTAGCTTAGGTGACATGAGCATTAGACTTAAAAGCTCTTTCATGCACCAACTCCCTGTATTCCTATCAACTTCAGGAAGGTAAATCTTAAGATCCTCTTGCCAGCAACATCTTCTATTTTATGGCTCAAATGTTCTAGAATACCTTGCTTTCTTCTCAAGGTACAAACCAGAAAATTTATAAAAAACAGCCCATATAGGCAGATTGGACACTTCAGAAGTGACATGAAACGAAATGAAATGAAACGAAACGAAATCATCATCTTCAATAGGATCATCAAGGCTATTAAGGAAAAGTTCAGCACCTTGTATGGTCTGTGAAGACATATAGTGAAGACTTGGGAGATCAGTTTAAAGAAACTGAAGGTAAACCAAGTCACTGATCACAAGGACAGCAAACACCAAAGAATGAAGTAGTTGCCTGAAGAAGGAGGAGCTTCTTCCAAGTGACAAAAAGTGAACTTTGCATACACTTACCTACTTTGATAGATTGAGGTATGGTCTCACAAGCAATAAAAGCTATAAAAACACTAATAATCAATTATGCCTGTCTTGCAACAAAACCAAAGTGCCAAGAAAGGAAGAGCAAAATAATGTCAATATCCAGCCTTTATTCAAATGCAAGACCAGTGACAATTTCTCTAGCAATTCATGAATTTGTTGCCTCAAAACACGATGAATTTTTTTAGACTTAAATATTCTGTTAGAAGGTATTAAAAAAAAGTTTAGTTTCACAGTAACAGTGTGCGCACATTATCAACTACAGCAATTTCTGTAGTAGTCTTCTGATAGTTTACTATGGCAACTGTCTATATTATATAGCCCATATAGTCACTCCCCTCGCCCAGACTCTTAGTATGGCCCTACCTAATCCAACACAAGATTGACCATCTCATGAATGCAAAAAATCACATATAAAAAAGGAACTAAACAGCAACGTGAATAAGTAACAAACAATATTTGAGATTACCTATAGGCAAAAAAGGTCTCGTTCTTAGTTTTAAAATATGTATTTGCCATCTGACTTTGGGCAAGTCAGTATTAGTCCCTCAGTTTCCTTTTTGCAAAATGGGTCAGGGGAACTGAAATCTGTTTCCGTACAGCAGGGTAACAGATTGAACTCATTAAGATTTGTAAAGCACTTAGACTTGCTCATATGACTACTGCTTTAGATGTGTAAATATGTTGTATTATAAAAAGGGAGGTTAAATTATGCAGATCTCCAAATTATAATAAACTATGTGCAAAAATATACCAGTAAAGTTCTTTCAAACAAAGGTTATGATAATCACATTATGATGTTAGAAAAAAATGGCAGAATGAGGACAATGCTGACGTGCAATCATCTCAAAGACAACATCAGTAAAACTGAAGAAAAACAAGGTTTGAAAGACAACAGGAAAGTTAAAATATAAATATCATTATTTAATCCTGAATTTGATGCATACAATTTTTCAATGTTGGTCAACACAAGCAAAATATAGTTATAAATTGTAATAAAATAGTTAGAGAAAATAAAACTGAATAAAAGGCAAGGTCTAGAGAAAGCAACTTCCACGCTTTGGACAATTAACTCATAGTACAACTACTTTTAGAGCAGAAAGTGAGATTATCATTAACTATATGATAACTATAATTATATGATGTTTTGCTTACTATAGCTGGAGAATTAAATAGCAACAGCTACACTGTGAAGTTCAATATACTGCAAGTAAGAATTGCAGTAATAAATTACACACAGTTTAAACATAGAAAGAGAAAGATTTATCACCATCAACAACTATTACCACAACAAAGGACCAAATCAGGAGTAAGAAATGCAAAGGGATCTACAGAAGTAAAAACCACAATAAAGTCCTTAAAAAGAATGCACATTATTTACAAGGAAAGGCGGGGGGTAGATGGGAAAATTTATTTAAATAGAGAGTCTCAAATTATTCTGCCTTACCAGAGATCTTTTTCAGACTATGGAGATTCCAAACAAAAGCAGCTAAAGAGGCATTTCAAGTACAATGGGTAAGATGTGTATGAATAACTAGAAAGCTGTGAGGAAATTTAAACATCATTAGCAAAAATTTCAAACAATAGAATTCCACGGAACAGCAGAAATGAAAGAAAATTAGCAGGTTTGCTAGATGATTAAGCAGTCAAAGGATCGCTTATACAAGATAAACACACTGCAGAGCAGCTAAATGATTTATTTGCATTAATTATTCACAACGGATATGGAAGAATACGTTCCTAGATCTGCTCTTTACAGGTGAAATAAAATTGCCAGTTTAAAAGGAGGGACACTGGAAACGAAAAGGTAAAAATCAAATTGTTATGGTTTTACAGTCTAAAATTTAAAGAAACTTAAATGACAAACCTCAGTCTATCCTAACATCAATAGAAATGGAGGCTTACGCTCCATCTATTACTCCATCTGATGTGCACAGGGTATAAACTTCGGTTCAGTCCTGAGAAAGAGGAAAAGCCCAAAGGCTATTGTGGCAGATTAATTTTGGGGTGTTGCATTGTGAATCTGTGAGCCGCCGTTGCCAGGCAGATAGGTAAGAATCTAATTACATAAATCTGTCTCTTCCTAGAGAAAATCCACTCAAATTTATAAGAACTTTTCCCCATCTTGTTCATAGCAGTTACTTGAATGGTTTAGAGTAATCATCATACTTCTGAAAAATCTCAGTGGGGTAATGCAGTTCACATTGATTGGTATCAATAACTTTTCTCAAGTCCGTCAAAAGAAGAGCTATTAAGATTAAACGGTCATGGAGTAAGAGACTGCAAAATAAAGATAAACTTGGAATGAATGGTTCATTTTTAGAACAGCTGGCTATAGTCAAGTAATTTCAGACTCTTACTCATACTAACATTTAAATCAGAGTGGAGAACCCATGCCTTACAAGCCATGATAAAAATAAGTCTTAGTTATTTTTCATTACATTATTGAGTAACGCTAAGTGTTTACATTAACATCTGACACAGAGGTATTTGAAAAACCTCTTGGCCCTGGGAAAGGTAAAAGGTTCCATATTCTTGTCTTCTATGTACCACTTACTTACAGACAGCTAATCAAACATAGGTCACTTCTGAACCTCAGTGCACAGTACACACAGCTCCCCAGTTAACCTAAACCCCGTACACGAACATGTACTTCTCAATTAGGAAGACAAGAGAGTTTACATAAATGACTACAACAATCCAGTGAAACTTGGGTAAAATTCTTTAACCACAGAAAAGTTACTGTAAAACTCAGTGGAGAATGTAACACCTACTGAACAAATACATTTGTAGACAAGCTATTCTCCCTTCTAGCCACGCATCACCACCTCTTAGTGTCTTAGTGTCACTCTCTTTTATATAGTTCAGTATGTCCAACCAATACAGCTCACAGTACAAAGCTTAAGTTATTTAGGCTAAATGTACATGCTTTATGACCCATTATCTTCACTGAGAGCTACCTTAGTATTTCTCATGAAATTCAGAGAAAACTGCTAAAATTACTGGCAAGGTGCAAGTCTCATCTTGGTAGTGGCTAAGAGTTTCAGGTTTTGCCCCCAAAGTTCTTTATGATAAAAGTTCAAAAGCCTTATTGTTTGATGTAAAGAGATCAATATTCAGACCAGACTTGATTATTGCATGAAGGTTAATAAGAGTGTACTTTCACATGAACTTTTCTTCATGAAAATTTAATTTAGTGGAAGTGAACAGCTTATTAGCCCCATTAGTAAACTTAGGTTATTTAGTATTTTCAGTCCTTTCCTTCCACGCTGCCTGCTAAGTCTTAACTTTACATTGTCTTTACATATTTAATAGTATCATAGAGCTTTACATTTTACTATATACAATAGCAAGTTTAGAATGCACTTACCATATACTGATGGAAAAATATCCAGTTAGACTAACTGGACTTAGAGGAATGAGATGGAAAATCGTACTACAGGATTCAAAGAATCTGACTTGAAGGAGGAACTTCAGTATTTCGTTTTTAAAAAAATATTTTGTGAGATACAAAATGAACAGAAAATGGAAAAAGTTCCCAGTGCACCAGTGTTCTTTATCCCCCAAACTAGAAATACGGTATAAATTATCCACACACTACACTACTTTCCAAAGAAGTCATGTATGAAGATCGGGGGAGAAAGAAATTTCAACATAAAGCCACTAAAAGACACTTCTGTTTTTTTGTTTTCTGTGTACAACAAAGTTAAGGGCAGAATATTATCAGCCTCATGTTTGAATAGCTTGTCCCTATTTATGTCAAAGCACTAACATTATTTAAATGAGGCTTTCTGTATTTAATAGTGCAGTTTGTCCAACATATCCTTCGCTTGTCAGAGATAAATAGAATGCTGTGTTCCAGCACAAGAAAAAGCAAATCTGTTACTGCCACATTCTGGCTGCACTCTATGTTTCTGGAGAGATACCAGCTATAAAAAGAAGTACCTATTGTTTCTACCATTTTTTTCACACTATGTTGCTGGTTTCTCAGTAGAGCAGATCTCTTGATGAAGCTGAAAAAGACCAAGTCTCTGAAAAACACCATTAAGAGATCAGTTAGTTTCCCATTTCCTTTGCAGCAGTCTTAAAATAAATCTTTTAAATAAAAATAAAAAAAAGAGAAGATTTTTTTCTAAAAACATTCTTTCACTTTTACAATTCTATACAGAAGTTCTGGCTTGAACTACAACGCAGCTTCAAAGCGAAGAATGCCTTTGTCATCACCTTATCACCTATGTATTCCCATGGAGGTCACTAGAGGAGAAAAGAATGTAGACTCTAAGACTAAGCAAAGTTTAGATTTTTAGCTAAAGAAGATACAGTTTGGAAATTTTCTCAGAATTTCTGGAGTGGTACAAGGAATGTCCAGAGCAAATATGACAAAGGCTACGTAGGTTAAACCACTATAATAAATAGGTGTTTCAGAATGCTGAAGCACTTCCCATTTGGTATAAGACCAAAAAACCTGCTTCGCTGGGTCAGACTACATCATCCTATCAGCCCAGCACTGTCTCTGGCTGTTTCTAGTCACTGGTGGTATATAACAGCAAGGTTTAACTGCTGTAGAATAGTTATTCTGACAGAACATTTTATCGCTCAGCACTTTTCAACTTGTCTTTCATTTTATTCACATAGCATTGTTTCCTCTGGCCAAAGCATAAAATCCAAATAAAGAGTAAATATTACAGTAAAGCTAGTAAGTCTACTCAAACCATGTAAAACCTTCAACTACACGCTGTCATGTTATTACAGATTTATCAGCAAATTTTGCCGACAAATCCAAACCACTATAGGAAGAGAAAAAAAGACCAGGAGCACCTGGGCATGGAAATTAGGCCCTGTAACTATCAGCAAAAATGTAATAGTCATCTAATGCAGGAGACACTCACTAAAACAAGTGAACAAAGTGGAACAAAAAGATAATGTTAAGTGGATGATGTAGTAATAAGGAGAGACTAACCACTTCAGAAAGCTGGTATAGTTTGACTATACTTACCTCAAATCATTTGTTCTAAAATGCAAATGGGGTATGCAGACTGAACAACCTTCAGTCATAGAGAAAAACTGAGAAGTCAATAGTACATTTCTCATCTCTACACATGCTGTGATACCCTACATTCAGGGGTCTTCTGGGTTGTCTGGATGCTGCTTCTGTTCCCCTCACACAAGCCTTGTTCATATCATCATGAATGTATGTATTTTAATTTGTGTTATGAACATCCTAAAAGTCTTGTCAAACAGGATACCCAAAGGATGGTGACAGACTCCAATCCAACAAATTACAATCAACAGGACCAAAGGAAAAATGACAACATTGAGGGCTTGCATACACAGCTGGTGGATAATTTGATGAGCTAGTTAAGTCTGGCTGTCAAGCTAGTACAAGGCAAGCAGAGGGCTCCAATTGCTATTCAGTCTAGATACTACTTAATTGCTAACTTCTCAGAGAAGGGAATCAACTGGTTCAGAAAAGCAGTCTAAATGGTCTAAGAAAAAAAGCACAATGTTATGTTAGGGCAAAGTTCGGAGGTGGAAACAACACAATATGCAACAAGAGTGATGAAAAAAGACCGTGAAGAAATCTGAGTATGCTAAGGAATAGTGAAAAAAAGAGGATTCTAGTAGGAAATAAAGGAAAAGCGTTAAGAGTGTCAACTGAACACTTCCTCCCAGGTCTCAGTCCTTCATAAGAATTTTAGCGGTGCCAAACAGGAAAGGTAGCAGCAAGGACACAAATAGCAGGGAGCTGTAACCTCAGGCATGTGCAAGGCATAGGAAAGAAAGGAACCAAAGATGTCTTTCCCAGTTAACATTTTTGATGCTCAAGCATGTGTATTGGTAGAGATATAGGTCAGCAGTCCAAGACAGCCATTAGGATCTGCCAGAGAGAGAAGATGAAATATGCTATGAGAAATATCAGAAATATGATAGCCTACCAACTCTGGCTCAAGAAACTGGATATATATTCTTGGAAAGTGTGACTTGGGAAGTTTGCCTCGCCTTGCTTTGTACTGTTCCCAAGGCACCCATTATGCACTGTACTGTGCCAGAATAAATTTGTTCTCCTATAACTACTTTAAACTATGAAAAACAGGTTGCCTTGAAGTAATGTAATCATAACTGAAGGTTTGAAAGCAACCGAATAAAGGCAACTTCAAAAAACAAACTTCAGGAAGTCACTACCAAGTGTAAGACACTAAGATGAACTGGAACCATGGTAAAATTTCCAGTGTTACAGGAGAATTATATTAGTTCTGAAGTTCTGACATACAGTTGTAACTTCTTTTTTAGGTCTTTAAGGCAGCTGGTGTTTTGTTGGGTTGGTCCTGCCTCTGTTCCTGACGCAAGGCAGAAAAACAAGGAGTGGGGCACCATGGAGCATGGCCAGTACCCATAGCAACAGCCTGAAAATGAGGAAGAAAGCGAGCTTAAATATGAATAATTCCTTGGTGCAAGGTGATGAACTTTCTTTGTATACATTCGTATATCTTCAATTTACCAAAATTAAATAAAATCTAATTTTTCAGGTACTTGTTTATGCAACTTGCATGTTGAAAGCAACACACACAGAAGACACAAGTAAGGGAAATTTGATTTTTTTGCATAGGACTGACACCAACACCTTGTGTGCAGTTTGTTTAGTTTCTCCCTTCATGTACAGCAATGCAGCATAATCAGTACGGGTTTTACTACCAGTAGAAATAACTATTCAGAGCAATAGCTCTTGATATACTTCAAGGCTAGATAACACAGTCTGAAGGTCAAGTTCTGACTTCTTGAAGCCTAATTTATTCAAGAGGAGACTAAAGTACTAGAGCTAGAAAATGGCCAAGCACTTTCTTCAATTGATGAAAAAGCTGTTTTTTTTCCAAAGGATTTCTGCCAACAGAAAAGGATTATGAGCAGAATAGGGCACTAAACACTGCCAATTTCCTTGGTTACTGTATGAAGAATGTTAGATGTTCAAAGAAGGCAAGAAGAAACTGAAAAACATATCAAAGATTTGTTGAAGAACTGAAGACAGAGAGGAGACAGAGTGCAACGTTAATTGTGCCACTAAACCTTGTCAAACCGTACAAGGGACAAGTAATGACCAAGTGTATTAAACCACTGATATTTTTAAAGAGATTTTTAAAAGCTCTATGCACTTATTAATCACGCTGTCACACACACGCACGCACACACACACATCCCTATCTACCTTTCATGGCAACTATGCAGCATAGCGCTATATATTTTAAATTCCAAGATCGTTGACAATTTTGTGTACAAAATATTCTATAAGATTTGATTGCTTGTAGAAACTGGAATGTAACAGGATAGAAAAACCCTCTGCCTACACCCCAGTAGTTGAAACCATAAGGATTGATAAAGTTGGTCCCATTTTGACTTCATTAATACATGTGGGATCATTTTTATACACAATAAAGATAGTAGGAAGCTTTACTGGTTTCATGATATTCAAAGCAGGAAATATGACTGGCCAACCGATATATGACTGCTATACCAGAATCCATTTTTAGGTGCCTGCTTGAGTATAAAGAGTACATATTCAAAGCAAAAATTTGTCCCAGAACCCTCCTCAAGTACAGTATCAGATCTATATTTGGCCAACATCATCAGGGAGGGGAAAAGTCCTGCAATACCTTCCCCTGAGGAGGCTCTGTCAGTAGCTCTCTCCTAAACAGTCCATGGACCTAAACAGATTTCTTCCACAATGACAGGAAATGCTAGTCTGCCACCCTCCTTCTTCCCTATCATCCACAAACAGAATCTCCAGCATCAAGTCAGCCTCCATCACGAGTAGGTCTGCGAGTACAGTACAACAGATGATTGCAGTCTAGGCAGTTCATTAATCTTTTCATAGCTAACATGAAAGCTGTATGCTCCCTCAAACAAGTATCTGAGGGAGATGCTTGTAAAACTAGTTTCACAAGTTTTTATGTATCATCAAGAGGAAGCAAGAATTCCAGCTCTCCCCAAACCAAATGCTATCTTAGCACATGTTAAAACCGTAAAGGTGGCAAGACCCTTCCTTGAGCCTACTTACTGGGCTTGGCCTTCTAGCAATTTTAAACATAAACTTCTTCCAAAAAACACACTACCAGTCTCCTGAATCCAGTTTGGGTGTCTGCCCATTCCCAAATATATTCCTCCTCCTCAACCTTCCTCAACTCTTGTACTGCCTCAAAACCTTTACTAATAGTATCAAACTCTGCAGATCCAGCAGCAGCATATCCTGATGCTTTATCCAAGTAATTTATCTCTAAGATCTAATTCTATACTGAATGTCCACTCAGGCCCATCTTACTGCTTTACCTGTAGTTATCCCCATTATCTTCTCTCAGATCCCTCAATAAGTCATGAAACAAAGCATTCCGTTAAGAATAAGACCTTACCGTGATTCAAGTAATTCACATCAACCACCACAGGTTTTCTGACCACTGTTCCCAAAGTATTTAAAGCACACCCAAGTCCATCCCCCACTTAAACCTCTTATCTGTATTCAAATCTTTGCGGGATGTTACCCCTTCTTTGGCTTTATTATTGTATTTATTATTATATTATTTATTATTGTATTGCTTTTATTTTTATTACTGTACAAAAGACAAAGAGGGCACGGGTGTTGTTTATTCATCTTTAAATGAGTATTTTTCAAACTGTCCTTATGAAGAGACGTTTCATACATGAATGCTTTGTCTGCCTCCAGTTATTTTATAAAAGGTATCCATTTAATGACACCATTATCATGTCACTTAAAGTGCCTTATGTAAAATTCCTGGATTAGCACATTGGCCTTTCATCTCAGGGAACCCAAATGCAAAACCGAAAAATTACTTTCATGCTCTTCGCCCTGCAGACAGACATTACTAATTCTCAGTACAATTTGGCTTAAGTGACCATTTTTCCTTGGGGGAGGGGCGAGTGCTGATTACAGCAGCGTGTGATTTCAGGCCAGAAAAATAGATGGAATAAAGATGCAAGAGAATCTTGAAATTTGCATGCTTATAGCAGTCCTAGATATGAGCAATCTAAACCACGTTCTCATCTTCTAATCAATATTTCTTCCATTTAAAAGACACTATGCAAACTCTTCAAGAATCACTGGAAATTATTCAGCTGCAATAAACACCGCCTACGTACACAGGGCTTTTTAATATTGTGCGACCTAGTATGCTATGATGTTCCCAGCTGCTGTGGAAAAAAACTACAACTCTCACTTTTTATATACCTTGCATTCAACATCAGGTGCATAAGTACTCTTCTACTTACCGCATAACAAGTCTAGTAGACTTGTGGGTTTTTATCTTGAGTAAATGATTGGTCTTTGACTTTAAAACAATGTTTTGAACACATTATGACCTTTTAAATCTAATTTCTTTAAAATGTTTTTAGAGGAGTACAACGTTATTCATACAAAAGATAAAGACGACATTTACTCTAACCGTGCTGGATTAATTATATGTCTGGTCTATATACACACTATAAATCTGGTTTTAATAGTATTCAATATGCATAATTCCCCATGCTTATTAAGCAAGTCATTTTTCTGCCTGTGCTAAAAGACCTCTTGGAATCTAAAAGAGGCCCTGTAGCTTTAGTTAAAAATACATTACTTAAGAATAAAACATGTCAACTGTGATAAGTATTTCATATCAGATTTTAAAACAGAAAGAAGTATAAAATAACTTTGGACAAAGCATCTTAGATATTTGGAATGAAAATGAGAAAAAAACATGTAATCAAGAAACTGGCAGAACAGTCAGATTAGCACACTGATAATACAAAATTTTACCTTTTATGAGGGAGAAAAAAAGAAAGACCATCATTAAACTATACTTCTTACACAATTATCCATTCCATGGATTTAAGAAATAGTGCTTGGGGATGATCGATAGCCTAAAATAATATTTCATAAGCTAAAGATTTTCTCTTGACTATATAGTGCTAACGTAACATTTTTACATTTCCAAGTCCTTCTTGCATTACAAAAAACAGAAGTTGCATCAAAGGTGATGTCTGAGGTTCTAATGTCCATGAGAAACAAAAACAAATTTACACATGCACAAATGTTACCCCTTACAAGCAAGGCTCCTTCTTGCCTGCCTCCCTGCAGTATTCCAGTTCCAGAAACTGGGGTATTGCTACAGAAATAACAAAAGCACCTTCTGAATAATGAGAAGGGATACTTTCAGGAGGAATTCTACATGCATAGATACAAACGTCACAAGCATAAACAGGACTGTTAAATTTGGCATACAGTGAGCCCTCAGTGAGGACACATGCCTTTGAGAATTTTTGCAACAGTGTGTAACCCAATACCTACCTAAGGCAACATCCTGTGCTGCTTCCTCCTACTACTTCCATTATTTTTATTTTGGGCTTACAAAGTGCACAGATAAAAAGAAGTAAAGCCAGTAACTGACGACAGCTAATTTGATAGTAGTGTGAAAATACCTGTGTTTTAAAATAGAAAGAATGCACAGAAAACGATCTTACTCACCATGCATTTGTCAAAAGAGAAAAACCCTTAAGTTTCCTCGGAGGATGATGCTCACCTCTCAACAGCAAAAAAAGAAAAGCAATCCATTAAAATATACAGTACAGTTAAAACTGAGTTTCCTAGCCTTGTGAAGGCTAGATTGAGCAAAGTTACACATCTCTCCCCTCCCACATAGTACTGCTGTGTGCATACCAGAGGAGTCCAACACAGCTACACGCTGCAAGAACAAAGACCTTCATCTCCTAACATACAAATAATCAAAGAACAGCCAAAAATAAAATAACTATGACAACTGAAGATTTGAGACCGGGAGGAGTACTCGAAGGAGGGAGAGAGGAAGGGGAGGGAACCACAGGACTGAGAGGATGAGAGCTGAGAAGTTAAACTTAAACCACAATTTTTAAATGTGTATTTTTGAGGACTGTAACAGAGATATACCAAATTGTTAGGATAAAACGGTGTAAGAGCACATCTTGCACCCATCTAAATCTGAAAGGGAAGTTACTATACCAGAATAGTATATGATCATGTTATTAAGACAGTAGTATAATCTAATCTGTACCAATCAATCACACTAAAATTGTATGTTCACAGGGTTCCTCTCCAACTCCAACAATGAAGTAATCTGAAGCAATACCATACAGCCCAAATCAGTGAGAGCTACGTGCTCATATACTACTTTAGAGCCACTGGACTTAACACCATAAGAAGTATATGCTGTGTCCTGTGTAAATTGCTCATGAGAACCATTTAATACTGTAGCAATATTTCAGTGAAATTTCATTTTTCACACTGCTGGTATATTAAAAGCCTCTGAGTAACAGAAGAGTCTATTAACAGTGATTCAGGCACATTATGCAGCAATGAATTTTTGAAAAATATCTACACATTTACAAAATAAATCGAACTAATGAATTACTTACCCTTTGTTTGAACCAACTTCTCAGAAGTTAACATATCTGGCTTAGCAGAGAGTCATATTTCCGTACTTCATTTCCCTGTGTATGTTTAACCTCATAGATACCCTCAATGCACAGAGTTACACTAGGCAATGCTAGTGCACATAGGCATAATGATTTTGCATTGTTTCCACTTTTTAGTGAGATAACGGAAAAAGGTAAGCTACAGTGGCTACAGAGAAACACTGTACAGCGTTACCCTGATTCCCCAAATACATGATGGACCATCCACTGTTAAGGTGTTAGCCAGAGAGGGTGAGGAAAAAGGATGTTGTGTTTAAGGCTGATCCAAAGTCTGTGGAAGTGGACTCCAATAAACGCCCACTAGGAACAGTACCATAGCTGTTTACAGAGGCATACTTTAATATTCTGAAATGTAATTATGACACTTTATATTGAAAAAATACAGTAATCTGTAAGCAAAATCAATTTCTTGCACGAGGTACAGAATTACAGTAGCAGAGAAAAAAGCACTAACAAATATTCAATTATGTACACATCTATATTTATGTGTATTATATAATCATATATTTCACATAATGAAATAAAAAAATCTACATTTATCAGAAAAGAAAAATTCTTATTACACTAGAGAAATAAATAAAAAAGTGGAAAATTAAATATAGCCCAGTTTATTTTAAACATTGTTCATTTACACTAAGCAAATGTATTACCAACCCATACTAAAGTCAGAATTGCAGGACTGATTTAAATGCCATACCCATTTCTGCAGAGTTACTGGCATAACTGCAGGCAATGTTACTCTTCTTGAAGAGAAACTCATGTCCGCTTTTCACAGAACTCGCCAACCTTCATGCAGGTGATAAACAAAGTAGTTAGCAATATTCCTTGAAGCCTAATTTCTCATAACCCAAATACTGGAGAGTCAGTGAAAGAAAAGACTAAGGATGTAGTAAATGTGAGTCTGTTTATGTGAATACAGTCCTACTCAAAGCCAATTACAGAAGACACTGGGGTAGGACTACCTAGAAATCAACCAACCAAAGAGCTTGAAAACTTGTCTTCTGTCCTTGGAAAGGCCCACACTGCTATCTCTGGATATAAAAATAAGCAGAACAACAAGCATTTCTATCACTCAGAACTCTGTCTTCACTGTCAAAACAAAAACAAAAACCAAATTGTTAAAGACTGTATTCTAGCACTTCACACTGGGTGGTTATAGTGTTGTTGGGGTTTTTTCCTGGCTTTTTCCAGCAAACAAAAATACTCTTCAGTGCTTCTGATCTTAGGGTTTCAGGAAAGTAACTGAGCATAAGAATAGATGCACTGAATCCATGGAGTTTAATTCTATGATTCTTAATTACCTTTATTCAATGCAGCAGCAAAACTCCCCTTTTACTTAAAAGTAATGCAATTTCTACCTTTGCAATGCAACAAAGGCCTGGAAATGAGGCACGTATAATGTTACAAGTGAGTAAAATTTAAGACTGTTTTATGAACTCAAGCTGTTGATCACCCCCACTTATATTTACTTTATGCATCTGCATAACAAATCTGTTTTCATTAACATGGTTCTATCAGGGAAGCCAGTTTTTTTTCTTTCCTTCTTTGTAAAAAAGGGTAAGATTTTACATTGCGTCTATGATAAGGCAAGATATAATCTTTTTTTTAAGGTCTCATAATGTGCTTAATAAGAGAAAAACAGTTTTGGTTTTATGCAGCATGAGTAAGCATTAATCCTGTTGTAAGCCAAATTATTAAACAGATGTTAGAACTGTGATATTCGATATTTCTTTTGAACGAGCAGCTCACATCAGAAACATTGCTCACCATTGGTGACGACTGCAGACATTCTGCAAAAATTATTTGTCTTAAGTATTCATAACACCTCAAACAATAATGTGTCAGATATGCAGACTACTGTATTTCATAGAAAGTTAATGCAAGTGTATTATTTAGCACACATCTGATGTATGTCTTAGAAGCATTCAGAACAGACTTGGCAAATATTAGAATAATCCATGCTAAAATTCACTGGATCATATTGATAGTGCTTTTCCCTTTGTCATTAGAGATGAGCACACTCTGTAGTTACCCCAAAATGTCTAGGAAAAAAAATCTTGTCTCCAGAGCATAAGAAACTATATACTGACAAGTTAAACAATGTGATTTCATGTAACTTTCTGTTTCAAGAGTTTTGTAAGTGGCAAAAACTACATAACAAGTCACTGGCACCAGCAATATACTTCAGAATCCATGGATTCAAAGTATCTATTTTCAAGCTAAACTACTTTCCTGAAATCTGAAAATCAGTAGGGCTTTGGTAAATTCTGTTGGTGAACAAGAACAAACACCATAAATATAAAAAGAATACAGCTCCCTCCCAAAAACTAAAACCTACAACGCATTGGCATTTTACCTGCAGCTTTCAAATAGTAATAAAGTACTGCCAAGGAATAGGAAGTAAAGATAAATATTTTCCTAAACTTTCAAAACCTGTTGTCCTTGATTGAGACATACAGGGTGGAAAAAAACCAATAAGAAACTGATGCCAAGTCACAAAGAGAATTGGTTTGGAGACAGACATTTGATCCCTGTTCAGTTAGCTTTAAAATAAGAGTTTTTAATAAAATCATAAAATCAGTTAAAATACAGCAGATATTAGCCATTTCCTTGGCTCAATAATAAAGGTTCAGTTTTAACTTTGACTCATTTTACATTGAATCTATAGCAGCAACAGATGCACAGCAACTAATCTTCTAGGTTTAAGGTATTATATTTATTTACTTTTATTTTTCCCTTTTAAGCTCCACTCCAAAATCCTTATGACTGTTTTAAGAAATCAGAATAAAAAGCTATTCTAGAGATCAAGTTTAAAGTGTTCATTCTGTAACATTTGTAATGAACATCCTTTTCTACTAGAGATAGCTATGATAAATGTCAAGTGTTTGCAATTAGGTTTTTTACCTTTCAGGCACAAAGCTTTTATTTCCTGTGGGAGCATGTTCTCAAAATTCATAATATAGCTTCAAAATTTTGCTGCGAGATCAGAAAACAGCTTGTGGTACTAGAGCCTGATCCTGTCAGCATTTTACTCCCAGGAATATTAGATGCATATGTTTGCAGCACCAGAACAAAAAACTCCCTCTAGAATCTTTTTTCCTTGGATCTTATGGAAAAACGTTTGGGAAACAGTAACTGTAAATCTCAGTGCATTGCATTAGTGGCTTTATTGGAAAAGAAACAAAAATAACCCAAGCCATTTCTCCTTACCCCTGGGTACTGAAGGTCCTTGGCTCTTGAAAAGCACATGCAGCTTTTTGTTCTATGAATAATATTGACCTATTTGTCTGCAAGGTGAAGCAGAGGATTATTTTCCTCACTGAGACTATCTGTATTTTATTTTCTCCAGTCAGATATACAGATCAGACCTATTTAGAAAGTAGAAAGTAAGCAAACACGTGTTGTGTTTGACTTTGTAATAAAATTCCAATATTCAGATATGATTTGACTGGGGGTTTGAGTAACCTGATC
>VZSZ01001796.1:292867-308577 GCA_013398815.1 Ibidorhyncha struthersii
TGCTCATGTCGAGGGTGGGGGGTGGACTAGATGACCTTTAAAAGTCCCTTTCAACCCAACCAATTCTGATTGTATGATCCTATGACTTTAAACAAAAATACTACAGTAATTTACTTATACTAATGAACGTACACATCAGTTGCACCCAAGAGTACTAAAAATGGCATTGAAGAATACCTTCATCTCTTAATTTTCACAAACACAAATAAAATAAAATAAAATAAAATAAAATAAAATAAAATAAAATAAAATAAAATAAAATAAAATAAAATACATCTCAACTTTTAAGTGCAAGCCTTGCAGAATCACTTTACCATCTGAAAGCCAAGAGGAGTTCTGATAAATGTGAGATACAAAAAGGCTTTGAAAGCCAATTATGCCTTCTGGGAAACATATATAATCACTTTTTTTTCTACAGGTAAAAAAATTGACTTGTCCATGGCAGGTCTGCAAAGAATTTTGCTGGTGCTGGTGGACAGGAAGGAAATCGGATCCAGCTCACTTGCTTGAGAGCTCTGTAAAATGAATATGTTCATGCAGCTTTTCACTCCTATTTTTGTCACTAAGCTACCAGATACAGTTCTGAAAACACTGTGCAGATACTTTTTAGATACTTCAAAATATAAACTAGTTATACTTCTTGCCACTAAAGAAAGCGTGACTAAATTGAGTGGGCAAGAATTGAAAAGCTCCTAGTAAGAGTCAGTAGCTCCAAGTAAGGATTTTATAACAACATATGGAATAGAGATATCCTGCTAGTAGAGGAAGGTCAGTGATGTACTTAAGGCACTGGATACGGAGTCACAACAGCTGATCTATTCTTGGCTCTGCCAGACACAACGCGGGAATGTGGGCATTTATAGGTAACAAGACCAAATCAGACTCCATTTTTGCTTCTGTAGATGAAAAAAATAAATTCTAGAGAGTATAAATTCATTAAGGTTTATAAAAAACTTTGATACTATTTTTTGTACTTGTTTTTTCTTTAAGCTAAAGCAGAAGATTATTACACAAGACCAAAATAAAGTCAGGTAAGTTATTTGTGCTACTATCTGTACTTCCTTGAGAGAGTGCTCCTTTCTGTTTGGCACAGACGGTCACTTTGCCTCTTCACTAGAAGAAAAGTCAGTTAATACCATCGACGTGACTGTGGAAATACATACAGGGTACTTTTTGCATAGGTACATTTGCATAAGTTTGGCAAATGACTGTTTTCTTTAAAACCACTCCACAAAAGAAAGGTTTCAAAGTGATTGAGTGAGTTGTTGTCTCTCTGCTCCTACAGTTGCTTATACAAAGAAATGTAAAAAGGTCTTATTCCTCAAAAAGAACATACAGTACACCCTCGTAGAGGGTTGCTAATGATTGATTCCTATGCAGAAACAGTCGCACCAAAAAAGACTATATTACCTGTAAAGCAACATACATATTATAACAGACCTAGGAACTTCACAATGAATTTTGAGCCATCATGATCTCTCTTCTTCTGTCTCTTCATACAATTATCCACCTATTAAATACTTCTACTTTAAGAGACTCACGCACCACAAAAAAGAACCAGCACAATTCATAGTTTCAGCTCTTCCTTCCTACCCTTTCCATGGATGGGTCAGGCATTACAAACACCACACCATGCCGGAGCAGTCTAATAACCCTAGATCTCAAATCCTGCACTGAAAAGCCACCTCCAAATATGTCACTTCAGCGAATCGCTGTCCTTTTGCTGGCCAAGAAACGTATACCACATGAACTCTGAACTCCTTCTTTTTAACGTTATCCTTGAAATCCTAACACGTGTCAACTTCCTGCTTCCCCCTGGTTATAGCCATGATATAACTGGGTCAAACTGACCCTTAAACATACTTAAAACAAGATTTTTGCATAAAAATTCTCAGCAACTGTACTTTCTGACAGTCAAGATTACAGGCTGGTTGTATGAGAAAACAATTTGTTATCAAGCGTTAGTTTTCCACCGGAAAATGTGTTTAATAATACACACAGAACCAAAGCAAAGAGAAACACAAGTTGCAGGAAGAGAGTGGACAAAGACACATACAACAGCTTCTCGGTGCCATGGCTGAATCACCAGCTTCAGTTTTACTGTCTCCACACATTTGTCTTCTGAAGCAGCTAGTTTTATTTGAGAAAGAGAAGCCTTTCTCATATTAGAATTTCTGTTACACAGAAATCAACCAACAGCAGCAGTCAGTCAAGCAAGTACGAGAGCTCCACAAACCATGTATTTTCCTACCTGTACACTGAGACCGCTTAGACTGCATCGATAACGTGTTTTATCTCAGAGTCACAACAGTATATATTCTCTTAAATCTTACTTAGAGGAGTCTATATGAATAATTTCTCAGGTCATGACTTTTGTACTTAGGGAAGTACAATCCCTACTTCAAAACTCTAATGCTGCTGGAATAGTTTAGGAAGAGATTAAGAGAGATTCATATAAGGTTGGTACCAATGTATAAGGCCTGAATACAAAGATTGGGAGTATTTTTTCATCACTTCTCCACAATGCCTCTGTAGAAAAAGCCTAGACGTACTCAGTCCTTTCCTCCCTGCTAAATTACATCCTGCTTATTTGCAGTTATCCTACAAATGCCCCTCCTTTGGGCCTGAAAAGCTGAGTAGTTTCTGTTTTGTAAACTCTCTCAGGATTTGGGAAGTCTCCGTCCCAGAAGGAAAATAACACCCAACCATGATGAGTTCACCATTCAGCTGTTCCAAAGACCTCTTACTTTAGAATATCTTGCATCTTCTGTATGTCTTGGGTGACGCAGCAGTTACGCATTCCAATTTTCCATAAAGTCTATTCCTTATGTAAGCTTTTGCCAGCTACTGCCAAAGTGTTAACAGGAATGTGACAAGACTGACATTATTTTTCATACCTGGGAGACTCCTTTCTGTTTGCCCAATGCCTGCTAAAAAACAACCAAGTTACAAAACTCTGACTGGATACTTAACTTACTTCAAAAATGTATTAATGCTTAATCTTCAATGTTATTTAATAAGGTCACTGTCTCATGAGCAGAAGTACAAAGGACAAAGTACAAAGCTTTCTAAGAAGTAACTTAAGCGGAACCATTTTCCAAAATCCCTTCAACTCACTTCTGATCTTACATTAAGAAAAAAACAAAACAAAACAAAATAAAAACCCACAGCATCTCCTTTTCATGGTTCCTCCTCATTTCCATGAATGAGAAGGATATTATCCTAAGATCATACTAATGAGTAGTTATGTGCACACTTGGGTAAAAATGGATCTTGCTGCCCAGAGGAGACAATATGCAACTTCCTTTGTAAGCTCTGTGTTTTGAAGTTACACGAATACAATAAACTCAAAGTAACTTACTATTACAAAAGTGACTAATCATGGACTAGAGCCTGTCAGAATACTGCCAATTAAGCCTTTTAGCTGTGAAATATCTCTTTTTTTTCAGGATTACTGGTTATAAAAACACTAGGAAAAGCCAGCTTTGCTCAATTTAGAGCAATGACTTGCTATCCAGATCGCTTCAAATTAAGGACAGGATTTAAACGTTCATCTTCGGCATCACAAGCAGGACCCTTAATATTCAACTCTGTAAATCAATTCTTCTTCCTTATTTGAGAAGTCTAAGTGACCTTGCTCTCTGCCAGGTCCATCCTAACTGAGCGATTCATGTTTTACCTAGAAAAAACCCATCCTAGCACAAATCTTAACACAAGACTACAGCAGAAGTAAAACAGTTTTCCAGGATAATCTGAAATTAGACAGCTGTTACCTCCTGAACAAGTCACACACACACACACACACCCCCCACATACTTTGAGAAAATGTCAAAGAAGAAATCACTTTAAAATACAATTTAATGAGAACAATCAGATACAAATATTAAGTGCAACCAGGTAAAAAGACAGATACGGGAACTAAGTTAAAGTATGAAAATCAGGATATGGACACTTTTTCTTAAGCCATAATGAGTAATTCTTGTACTAGACAGAAACTAGGCAGGTCCTGTCTGCTTACCAAAATGGAAGCGACTATTCCTGTATCCTCATGCTACAACACACTAATCAGAGAGGGGGTGATGTTAGAGAAGAGCCTAATAACGAAAATCACACCTGCAAAAAAAAAAATCTTCTTTTACCAGATTATTCATCTCCCCTTGAATGACTATGGAAGGGTACACATTGCAAGAACAATGGCAAAAAGCTGAACACAGCTCTGAATTTCGCAGTATCAAAGAGCATAATGCAGTTTTCCACCCCTGTCAATTCTGCTCACAATCTTGTGGGATCTTAAAGCCTTGTTACACACACTCCTTGCAAAGCTTTTCAGCTGCCTATTTTCACAATCAACAGGTTCAAGCCCAACTAAAAAGTACATTGATAACAAAGTTCTGTCAATTGAGTTATAAGAAAACCCTCATATTGCATGGGCTTCCCTCTCACTACACAGCAGTAAATTCTTGTGATTATGAGAAATTCTTGCAAATTTCCAGCCTGTTTCTCAACAGTTGATGCCATTTCTGTGCCATTATCAAGTGCTTGCAGCTGTTCATAAACTCCAGGTCTTAATCTGTAATCAGTAACAGGAGTTATCATAACATAACTAATATAAAAGGTTATTTATAGCCTAAGAATGCACTCACTGAAAAATCCAATTCTGATCACAAGGCAATCTCCTGTATCTTGTTTTCCTGTGGATATAATATCAAGTTAAGAAGCAAACTGACAGACATACCGGTATGCAGCATATGCATACATACCAGAAATAGGCAGGAACAATCCATTGGTATCCTAATTAGAAGCACAGGCACACCTCTAAGATAACCGATATACATTTCTCTCTCGAGACTTAAGTATTAAATATCATGTACACTACTGGGCTAAAATATGAGCTGATTAGCTGCAAATGAATGTTCTGTGGCTCAAACAGGAGAAAATAAAGTTCATGCTGTTACTAGAGCAGAGAGGTCTAATTTCTTCTCCCTCTTAATTCCTCCTCCCACAACTGCCCTTCTTGAAAAATCTTCTTTGGCCTGATTAGCATTTTTTTTAATCTTCCCATTTGAGGTGACTCCCATCAGGACTCTAACATGACACACACACTTAAGTACGCTGTCTTTAAGGTTTCCTTTTGTCTTCATTCCCAAATTAAAGGCAGTCATAAAGGCGTGAGTTCCCTAAGAAGTAACAGCTTTAAACACATTGAAGACAAACAAGGAGAATATGGCCAGTGGTCAACTGCCATCTCCCACTTATCATTGCAGGATTTCACCACTTGCTAGAGATATATCCCATCTTGTTAATAGAAATAATCAGCTGCTAGAAAAGTTTGGAATCCCACAGCCCTGAAATCCCCAACTGAAAGCTGCATCAGTTCTTGCCTTTGCGCACACACAAACACACACACACACAAGATCAACATCAATTGTCAGTAACAGGATACTGATGCCCTTCCACTGCCTGGCCATGGCAGTTCCTGCTATACAAGTACCAAACAGAAGAGTACTCCTTTCCTAAAGATACTCATCCTAGTAATCTGCAAATGTCAAGACACGGATATCAGTTGTCTGCTACTATACTGTATGAAATAGGGTGGTGAGAAGGGTGAGAGATGTCAGGTGTATTGTCAGTTTCTATACTTTTTCTTACCCAAGGGAAACTTGGTCCTGAAAGCAAAGGCAAGTAAAGCATGGAAGAGATCTAAGGAGGCCACTTAAAAAATGGGGAGTCCTTTTTCTGTGCTATTAGAATCATAGAATCATAGAATTGTCTAGGTTGGAAGAGACCCTTGGGATCATCGAGTCCAACCATCTACCCTACTCTACAAAGTTCTCCCCTACACCATATCCGCCAACACCACATCTAAAAGTCTCTTAAACACATCCAGGGATGGTGACTCAACCCCCTCCCTGGGCAGTCTATTCCAATGCCCAACCACCCTTTCTGTGAAAAATTCTTTCCTAATGTTCAGTCTAAACCTACCCTGTTGGAGCTTGAAGCCATTCCCTCTTGTTCTGTCATTAACTACCTGTGAGAAGAGACCAGCACCAACCTCTCTACAGTGTCCTTTCAAATAGTTGTAGAGTGTGATGAGGTCTCCCCTCAGCCTTCTCTTCCTCAAACTAAACAGTCCCAGCTCCTTCAACCGCTCTTCATATGATTTGTCTGCTAGGCCCCTCACCAGTTTCGTTGCCCTCCTCTGCACTCACTCCAGCACCTCGATATCTCTCTTGTATTGCGGTGCCCAAAACTGGACACAATACTCGAGGTGTGGCCTCACCAGTGCTGAGTACAGGGGCACAATCACCTCCCTACTTCTGCTGGCCACGCTATTTCTAATACAAGCCAGGATGCCGTTGGCTTTCTTGGCCACCTGGGCACACTGCCGGCTCATATTCAGCCGCTTGTCAATTAGAACCCCCAGGTCTCTTTCTGCCAGGCAGCTTTCCAGCCACACCTCCCCAAGCCTGTAGCGCTGCATGGGGTTATTGTGGCCCAAGTGCAGAACCTGGCACTTGCCCTTGTTGAAACTCATGCCATTGATGTTGGCCCAGTGATCCAACCTATCTAAGTCTCTCTGTAGAGCTTCCCTGTCCTCCTGGGAATCAACACTCCTGCTTAACTTGGTGTCATCTGCAAACTTGCTGATGATACACCCTATGTTCTTATCAAGATCATCAATAAAGACGTTGAACAGAAATGGTCCCAACACTGAGCCCTGAGGCACACCACTTGTGACCAGCCACCAGCTGGATTTAAATCCATTGAGCACCACTCTTTGGGACCTTCCAATCAGCCAGTGCTTGATCCAGCGGATCATATGCTCATTCAGGCCGTGCGAAGCCAGTTTTTCCACAAGATTAGTATTAGTACCATATCCAATTGATCCAATTTCCATTACAATTATAGCTAGATCTCTTAAATACATTGGCATGGCATAAAGATTACCACTGCAAAGAGTTAAAAAGATCATGAATCAAAAATTGGGGGAAAAAAAGCCCCAACACAGTACTGTATTAGTGGTTCTGGAATTATCATGTGATAGAACAAACAGGTCCTCAGCTATCTATGGTAAATAACTTACAAGAAGATACACGTGTAATGAATGAAAAATTATTTTACTAACCACAAATATTTAAGACTATACTATGTTTCTTCAATGAGAAACATCTAAGTTGCCAGCTTTACCAAACCCCCAGCATTTCAGGTAATTTAACTATTCATCATTGACTACTCTCACCTCATTCAATGCTATGCAACTACTAAATTGTTTATGTTATAAAAATAGCAGAACATGAAATAAAGCAGGTGTTTACAATACTGATCAATGAGATGGCAAAAGTAGACCAGAACAGAACCACAGAGGTTTTACAAGACCAGAAAAGAAAGTTGAAAAAAAAAGAAATGGAGAAAACCCACAAGAAATACAAAAATACGTAAGACTTGGTCTCATTTTTATCTAGTTGAAAATTAAACTGCCGTGGCAACAAAAAAGGGAGATGATCTATGGAGCTCTCACACATGCAGATATGAACTTTAATTCTAAATGTACATGCTTAAAACCACTGTCATTAAAGTCTCTTAAGATTGTAAAAAACAATCCTTTCGGGAATAGAAAAGCTTTCAATATGAGTACTGCTTCAAAAAGCAACAGAAAAAAAAAGCAACAGGCCCTCTAGTTTAATAATGCCTGTTCATAAAAGATTTGTCCATAAAACATTTATTTAATCACGGATCTGTCTATGGCAGGTATGGAGCTGCTACAAAATAACATAGACTTCTCAGTTCTCCAGTCCAACCCTAAATAAAGGCACCCATCCCTAGGAACAATTATGAGTAAGAACAGTGTTGGGATCTATGACTTCTCATCCCCATCTGAAAATTATGAGGATTCAAGCTCCATTCATCAGCATTTAACCTTTTAAAGCCAAACTCAGTAACACTCGGTTAATCAAAAGTGATTCAGCAACATTAAAGAAGTTCCCTGAAGGTTCAGCGGGCTTTAACTCTCAAGTCTCTTGTATATTCAAAGAAATTGAGGCTGGTTTTATCATTGTCCACTCTAGCCACCTCGTAATTGCATAGTACTATAGAGGTGTCATGGGACCAAAAGCCCAGGTAGCCAACTCAGAATTCAAGAAATGAATATTAAGTAATCTCTTTTTGGAGAACCAAGGTTTCCAAATTTACAGAGAAGGTTTTCTACACAAAGTAGAAGATCTACTGCAATGTACCAGAGGTTTCTTCTTCCAAATATAACTTCCCAAATGGCACAGAAAAGGCAGTTTCTTGTACTGAGAAAACAGTCCTAACAGAAAAGATAAAAAACTTCAGTTTTGACTTCCAGACTGATGAAGCCCAAAACAATCAAAATCAAAAGGATGATTAAAATCATTCCAATTTGGCAAACATTGGCAAAAAGTCTACCAGAATCTTTGACAGTACTGATGATTTTTTTATTTTATATAGCTACCAACAGTGAAAATTTAAGCCTCACGCTTGGCTGATGTGAATTAAGCAACAAGCTTGCAGGGGCAATATCTTAGTAACCAGAAAAGTTAGTGACCTTGTTTCCTTGCTCATTAGAAAGGCTAAGAAAAAAAAAAAAAAAAAAAAAAANTTGTGAAGTTAGAATGTTTAGAGTCTCTGCTTGGGTTGTTTTTGGACAGTAACAAAGTACAAGGTTAATTTGTAATAACATTGAAGGTTGACGTGAAGTCTGACAGAAAGCTATTTCTTTTCTCTATGAGAAAAATACACTAATGAAGGAACCAATGTAAAGAAGATAAAATACAAAAAGAAAAAGAAAAGACACAAACAGCTGATTATTGTGAAGTTTCCCCAGGCTGATGTACCAGACACCTCGTGCTAGGCCACCTCAGTACAAATCAGGCGATATTCCTTATTGCTAAAATGAGAAATTGTTCAACTCTGCCTCCTGATTTTTACCTGTATAGACCTGTGACTTTCTGCCACAGTGTTAAGGTGACTGGTGAAAGCACAAAGGTACATGCGTGCAAGTTTTCATAGGACTCTAAATAATTTTAATCTAACATAACAGCAATAAATCTTTCCTTGGTGGGAGGGCACAGCCACTTAAATGAGGAACAGAGCACGGAAACCAGAGCAGAAGACCACCAGATGAGACATGACAAAAAGGAGACCAACTGAATCAAGTCTTTTATTAGACACTTCATGTAAAAACCTTGAGCTCTTTAAGTTGGTTCTGTCTGTATAGGATGTTTTTTTCTGTTAATATGTAAGCTGGTTGGAAAGATTTTTTTCCCTTCCCTTCTACCTTTCAAACTCTAAGTCTTTTTGTGTAATCTAAGGGGAAGACGTGGGAAAAACAGATACATATGTTTAGGAGCTGGAGGGAAAAAAGATTGAGAACAGATAAAGGAGGATATGTGCAATGCTCTCCAACCTGGAAAAAAATCTGGCAAGAAACAGACAGACAGGAATTAAAGAGTAAATTTAACTAATGCATCTTTTGGTTGGAAAAGGTATTCCAGCCCTTGGAAATTGCTTGGAAATTCATGAATTACTACATTTCAATAAAAAATCCTTTCATTTTTGCATTGTTTGAAAGTCAAGAGAAAACAGGTATTTCAGCTGAAAAGCCTGTCATGAAAAAGTCTAAGTACCAGATACTTAGCCATTTATGTCTCCGAATAGAATTATATGCAAAATTTTGAAGAATGAGGTTTCAAGAGGGTCCACTAGAAGACCCTGAACTATACCTGTGAAAAAAAAACATCATACTCAAATTACAACAGTCAATGGTCAATATTATTCATGAATTTAGAATAGCATGCATTTAAAGAAACATCTGCTCTTTGTCATGAAGTTCCTCTCAGTTCTTCTTTGCCAAAGAGCTTTACATTAAAATCTTAGTTAATGCACCAAGACAAGAGACGTTCCGCTACAATCAAGTGTGTATTTCAGGTCTCTTTATACAATTAATTTCCTGGAAAGAACATTGTGGGAGCATATTTGGATTCTAAATGATAAAAATATCTACTTGTTTAGAACATAAAGAAAGACAAAGGAGGCAAGATAAAATTCCAAAGATTTGAGTGTTCTTCACCTTGAGATTTACTTGAGTTTTATTTTTGCACTTCTAATTTAATTTAAAGAAACAAGGCACTAATTACCTTGAACTACTTTTGTGATGAAACACTTTTTGGCTTATCCTTGAGCAGGGCAAGAACTGTCAATCCAGTGCAAACGATTCAGGTTTTGTTTTCAGAAAGACTTGAAAACTAAGCTTTCATAAAACTATAGTAACCTCTTTTTAGTCCATTTGACCAAAGAAAATCAAAAGTATAGTAAAGAACAGAACATTTTTTCTTACAGTTAACACTTTTTCCTGCTAATATCCATTTTGATCATAATTAGAGACAAAAGTATGAAGTGTTTTATATTTTCAGTTCCTTGTCACTACTTAAAAAATACAGACTCTGAAACACAACTAGATTTTCCAGGCGAGTTCACATAGTCCACCTAGTAACAGAAAATTATTGATTCCTCAGAGGAATGCAACATTTCCCACCATGCACCTAGTTGACTGTTCTGTGTTGGACATGAGGGAAAAGCTGGGGGCTTTGGTATTTTCAGACAAAAGTCTTCAACCGTGAAGCGTAAAATTCAGTTTATTTGAACATATCTAAACATAACATAACATTCATGCCAAAAGCACCCAACCCCCTCCTCCATTTCTTCCAAGGATACCAAACTTGATGATTTCTTACAGAACGGATTACACAATCCACAAAGTGGTCTTGCCATCCATATGTTCAGCTGTTGATTTCATCTCCATGTTATTCCCTTGAGGATGAGGGCGTTAAATACATAATCCCACTCCCACTTGGGATACATCTCAAAGTTTCACCTTCCCAAACACAGGTGTGATACCGTAACAGCTCCACAGGGTCACCTCCATGAAATGCTCCACTGAGAACTGATCATCTGAGGCACAAATCTGCACGTTCTCAGCAGCTCAATGGAGACCTGTTCTTTCCATTCTCCCAGCTCCTAGTCCTCCCTTTAGGATACTAAAATTTGTCACTATACTGACTCTATACTTTTACTCCTTATTTTGATCCCCATCATCCCCTCTCCATTCATTTTTTAAATGAAAAGAGCAAAAAAATAGTCGAGGTTGCCTCTTAAAGAAAGTTTGTTCTAATTACTGTTAACATGTCAGGATTATGAGTCTCTCAGGATATAACACAAAAATTCTTCCAAACTGCAGGGGGGGAAAGGAGATGGGCAGCTGTGTTGATGAGGCAGACTGAATAATGTTCAGACACACAGATGTCCTAGTTCCCAAGCACAGAGGCTACTCACTACTGTGCTACGTGGCTTCTACCAATTTGCTTTTTAAAACTTATTTCCAGTAAGTCAACCCCCCAAAGAGACATGCTGTTCAAGCAGCATGTTCAATGTTTTGAGAGACTTATGATAAAAGATCATCAGAAGACAGTAAGAACTTCAGCTTAAAAAACAAAGAATTTAAAATAATGTTAATAATCTATTCAGAATAAAATATTTCAGATGTCACAAGTGCTATGAATAAGTGAGTAGATATTTGTGGCAACTTCTTTTTTCCCTGTAAAAAGAATTTTTTTTCTGGAGAGAAAAACAAGTCAGAAGAGACATAACTTTTTGTTTTTTTTCTTTTAGAAACACCTATTTTGATAATAGTTACCTGCTAGACATAAGTAGAAATTCACTCTGTAATTTTTCATTATGCCTGAAATTAAAAACACTGCAGAAAAAGAAACTAAATCAGAAAGCAAGCAATCTAAAAGAAGAATCATTGAAAACATGTAGATCATCACAGAGGCAACAGAAAAAATTCTGGCAGCTGTCAACACTGTGAAATAAAAAGTGTAGCTGGTTTCTCTGAAGAGTTAGGAAACTATCAAACTGTAACAGTAATATCCATGACCTCAGGGGGTATATTCAATGAAATCTTTGTATATGGATTAGGTATTTGCAGACAGAGCTGTTACAAAGTTGGCAAAACAAGAACATAGGGTGGAAACATGACATTTCCAAGCACAGCCTCCACAGCCAACTGTGGGAAGTCAAAGTCACAACCAGTTCACTTGTCCTCTTTGCATACCTGCTTAGCATTTCCTCTCTCCTTTTTAAATCTAAGTAATTGTACAGACATATTAGAAGGCTTCAGCCTGAATTTCAAAGACAAAAGTTTAACTCAACAGTTGCCATTTGGCCTTAACCTTTAATAACTTCAGATGAAGAGTGTAAGAACAGTCATGCTGAGTCTGGCAAAAGTTCTACCTAGCCCAGTACCATTTCTCCTGCAGTGGCCATAAACAGATACTCAGGTGAAAGGCTTTTTCACAGAAACCATGGTCTTGTTAAAATGCCTCCAGAAAATAACAGGAAGACTCGTCTCAACTCTTCCGGTAAATGGAAAATGGATCAGGCCCTTCATAGGCACTATGATTATTTCAGCTCATTTCTGTCAGTAAACCAGTTGTTCCTGATCCTGCTTTTACCAAAGAGAGCACTGCATTCTTAATGGAAAACCAGAAGAAATGGAAGGACTGTCAGCAGAAATTGTCACAAAAGGTATGACAAGAGCTTTTATGAAGAAACAGAAATGAAATCGGTGAAGCTATGAACTTCAGCTTCTGAGAGACTGAAGCTAACATTTAGCCGGCTTAACTGATCAAGCCAGTCAGTAATTTTAAACATGACAGACCACAAAAGCAGACAGTTGACCTTTGTGTGTTAAATCACTCTTGGGAAATTTACTTTCCAGTTGCAAGCACAAAGATTACCACAATAAGTGCAATTTAAGCCAGCAACATGAGTAATTTAAACTAATTTTTTTTAAATGTGACTTCTAGTCCTTATGTTCTGAAAGATAATGTTACCAATTCAGTAGTTTTGCTGCCTCTGTAGAGACAGTCAATGCTTCCACCTTGCCCAAGCACGAAACTAGCACAATTTTACCCCACTGGATTCGCAACGTTTGGATACACACTGACCAGATACGTTTCAGGTTAGTATTGCTGTTGTAGGAAAGAACTAAAGCAATAAAAGTAGCCCAGAAAGACACAACAGCTATTTTTAGAGAACATGCAAAATATGACAAGACAGAATCAGTGCAGCTTCCCAGAAACATACGTGTTTTTCACTGGAGAAGGGGGGAGAAGGTTCCTCCTTAAGGTGCCAGCCAAGACTTTGCTAGTAAAGTTCTCTGGCAGGTGTGCAGAAACGGTCATGGGGGGTCAGGTTCAGAAAAGTTAATACAACTACAAGAAACTTCAACTTCCAGACAGTTTCTTAATACAAATCTAAAAAATGAATAGACTACTGCAGTCTAAGTTCTTACACCTCTAATAACACCCCTAAAACTGTTAAGACAGGGATCTCGCAGACCACCAAAAAAAGAGAATCTGAAGGAGGTAGTACCCTTAATCCCACAGGTGTTTCTTATCAGAACTCTTTCCAGTCTCAACAGAAGAAAAGAGAAACGAGACAGGTAAGCTTTCAAAGAGTGAAAAACAGATCTTCGACACCAGTAACCTCCATTAATTGGAAACTCTTCCTCTTTAACCTCTACCCCTGGTCAGGATAACAAATATGCTGTGTATGAACAGTACTAAGGCAGAGCACTGTCAGGTCTGTCTGCCCACTCAGAACTTCCCTTGACTTATAGTTTAAAGCATTCATGGAAATAGAGTAACATCAGCCACACACAGATAAACAAACATGCATAAAAAATGTAACTGTTTACACAGCATTTGCTCTCTCCCCATCAATTTCGGTTTTATTCAATTATCCTAGCAAAATTAGACCTTCAGACAAAAGAAGCTGCTCACTGATTGTTAAAACCCCCCATGTTATAGCACTGATGACAGTAATTGGAGGTGGGGAGGAAGGGAAGAAAGAAATTAACTTCTCATTTAAGGACAGAAAGTACTGCCTGCCCGCCCCTGGTTCTGCTTTAACTGAAAAATTTGCACAGTCACATGTAGACTCTGTGAAAGAACAGTCACGTCTTAAGTCACAGATTCCGAAACCTCATTTTCTACCATCATCGATGACCTACAGAGAAAATTTCACCAAATTACAGAAATATGGAACACCTTTATTAGAAAAATAACTTAATAGGTAACTGGGCTTTTCTTCAAGCTTTCATGAAACCAATTTAGAATTTGTCAAATAATAATTTATAAATCTTACCTGCTTTTTCCTTGAAGTTGCCTTGGGCAACAGACTGGCTGACAGAACTGATGCAAACGGAGAGCAACACAGCTCGGGGAAAGGATTTGGAATTGATGGGATCTCCAAAATATTGTCATCTTTCTTTTTTCTCCTATTTCAACAAAATACATAATATCAAGCGATAATTGTGACAACTGCTGTTAAAATTGCAATATCCAACCACAACGCATGAAAGACTGAAGGACTAATACCACAATACTTGCTGGTTGCAGCAATTAGCTTTTTTTGTGCAGTTATTTTTTTTTAATCAGTAGGCTGAATCTATTAACATACAGTGCTTAACACTACTTGAAAGCAATCCAAGTATTCAGCTCTGAATATAAAGTTGTTTGGATATGTGTAAGTCTTTGCAGAGTAAGAGCACAGATATATTTATATTGGCTCCTAAGGACATCAGTAAATATTTTGTTGTCCCTGTGTTCATGCCATTCCCTATGTACACATATTACAACAGTGGATGCATGTAACTTCTCAGTAACACTTCCTGAGCACATCACAACTGTATTTTCAACAAATGGAAACTTTTTTTCCCCTAGAATCAGGAGTCAAAGTGACAGACAAGACAAAATAGTGCAAGGCAATACACTCATTTCTATTTTCAGTTACTTTTGTATTTGAATATCCATAGCTCCCGCATAAAATAAATGTCTTGTTAGTTTCTGGCTACTTAAATCTGATTGTATCGCAAATAGCAGCATTTGCAAGAATGGTGAAGATAATCACTACTGTACTTGCTGAAGAGCTCAGTTTTGCACTGGTTTAAAGTATCACATTAATAATGCGGTTGTTTATAGACTGCTGTGTACATTACAGTGCATGGTTTTCTCACGCAAAATATCGAACAGCACTTTGCCTACTTGATCTCATTTGCAGAGCAGTACCCAAAGCACCCCAAGTATTTCAGTGTGCCAACATATAATCAGATTTTTTTATGCATGTGAGTTAACGGCTCCAAGCTTAATATTTATTACCTTCATAACTGTAATTCCAGATTTCACATATTAATTGGTACAAAGTGGGGGAAACCGTCACAGTAAGGTAACGAAGCAGAATGAAGACGCTTTACTTTCTGGAAACTGAACGTTCATTTAAAGTGATATTCAGCATTAAGAAGGAGTGAAAAATCCCGTATGCAGCATTTTAAGATTTTCTAAATTGGAAAAATCTATCAGACGCTTCATGAAAAACCTCGCTCGCAGTTTCCCTTACTAAGAATAGAGGTCGAATCCTGTAGGCACAGCCTGGGAGGTAACAAACACAGAGTGCACATCCCTGGCAGCGACCGCAGCGGTATCTCGCTAACGGGGAGGCAATTTAGCTGACGCACGTTACAAGAAAGACACCGCAGCGAGAAAGTAGCGGTTCGGTTCCGTTCGACAAGGCAGGATGGGCAACGTCGCCTCCTGCCACCTCAAATTGGGAAACCTCTTAAAAAAAAA
>VZSZ01001796.1:309599-323358 GCA_013398815.1 Ibidorhyncha struthersii
ACCTGCCCCATCCCGCTACGAGATTGGGAAATCGCGGTTATGCCTTGGAGAAACACGGAATGAGCAAGGCCGGGGGACAGGCCCGTTACCCTGAGGCCGAACGAGCACCTGGTTCGTGGGGGCTTGAGCTCCCTGCTGGGCCCGGGACTGGCGTTTGGCCTGGGCGGAAAGTGGAAAGGTTTTTCCCCGTGCCTTGGGCTCCTCCACGCCGCCGAGGAAGCCAGCTCCTGCCCTGCTTTAGGTACACAAAATCCTGTGTGGAAATTGCACGGCCGTCCTTATCAGCGTTCATCCTACTGCAAAATAAAAATAACCACCGCGCCGTATGAAGAATGGTTTCACGGTCCCCAGCAGGGTGGGTAAAATCGTGTGAGTCAGTCAATTTGATAGCAAGTCAAATAATTAAAGCCCAGGCCCTGGTAAACACAGCTGTATGTAGAAACCTTCTGACTGTACCTGGCGTGCTCAGGGACGGTACCTGGGATGTCAGACTGGTGCAAATAGCGAATGGTTTGGGACTTACGTGCTTTGCTGTTTTTACTGAAGCCGCTGCAGAAGTCATCACACACAAGCCAAAATTCCAATTCCGGAGAAAGATTTTTCTGACATGGAAGCAATACTCGCAGTTTTCATTTTGGCTGAGTCACAGATGATTTTGCAGGACGTTTATTTTCATTCTCTGTTATGCTGACAGCAGAAGTGCAAGTCTGAGTTGATTAACAATTCATATATACAGAGACTGGCAAACATCTGGAATTTTACAGTGTCAGATGATTGACTGGATTTGCTCATTGCTTGCGAACAGTTATCGTTTTACACAATTGCATAGACCAGGCCACTGGCTTTTGTTGCATAATTGATTCACTGTCTTCAAAGGAATAGGAGGAAGGACAACTGGTATAGGTGCTCTAGGTAGAAAAGTGAAGTCAGGAAGAGATAAACACCTTCAAGCAGCAATTGTATGCTGATATTAATCAGCATTTAAGAAGTTCAGCCATGAAAAGAAAATATGGTTTGACTTTTCACCCAGTCTGTGCAACTTCTTACATAGCTGCAACCGGACATACGTGGTACGTTTTTGTGTCTTTGGCTTAGTCATGTAATTGTTTTAAAACGGCAGGCAAACAAAAAACACAATTAGAAGGAATATTAGCAAATAAATACTTGTATGTTTCAAAATAACTTTGCTAGGATTCTAATGAGTCATGGCAGCAAAAATGCCACTTGTAGGAAAATCAATAAAAAAATACTATTATAATTTCACTTGAATGTAGCAATTTAAGAAACAAATTGACGTAATTTTTTTTTTTTTGCTTCTCATAGTCTGTCCTGATGCTTGCTGCTTTCAGTGCTTTCTATGGGAATAGCACTGTATGACAAAAATACAGCCATTGGAAAACCGAGGCACAGAAAGACCTATGTGATTGTTCCAGTGTAGCACTGGAAACGTTGCATAGGTGAGAATGTGAAACTAAAGTTTCTTCTGACTTACTGTCACTCCTTGCAAACAACTGTAAGGATAAAAAAGATTGCCTGAGCTTGGATAAAGACATCTGAGAGCATTTGACCTAGACTCTCTTCAAGTGTAACCTTTTTTAACCCTTTCTTTGAACAAGTACAAACCCAGTAATCTCTGGACAATTAATAGTGTTGATAATAAAAGGCTAGCAGATTTCTGCCAAGTCCTGACACCAAAATATTTGTTGAGCTGTGTGACTAGGCTTCTTTTTTATCATAAATACAGCTGAACTGCCAAGTCTTTTTTTTTTCTTTTTTTCATACTTGCAGTGCTTCTGCAGCATAGTGGTCCTTGTTCTTAGACTTGGATTTCCCTAAAACTAAATTTCTGGGCATTCTGTAATCCTTAACTCAGTAGTTTTGTTTTCTCTTTTAATTTAATCTTTGTTAGCCCTAATCAGGTCTAGGTGTTTATCAAGTAAAATTAAAAATATATATTGAGAAAAACCCCAACGGATTCAAGCTATTCAGTATGCACCCCACTTCCAGAAAATCAAGCTCTCCAGTTCTCAAAAGCCTGTGCGCTATTTCAAACTGCAGTACTTGATTAAAGTGAAAAAATTATGCCTTTAATTAGAGTAAACTTTCACAGTTATTACTGACAAAGCGAAGGTTTAAAAAATCCAAACTGTCTGTGATTATCTCTCAAAACTGTAGAGGGTTTTTGTTGGATTTTTTAATTTCACCCTTCCACACATCCCCGCTTGCTTTTACCAAGATATTTTCAATATGGTTTTATATGTATAATGGCTTCACCACAAAAAACTTCACTATAATTTCTTAAATATGGTTACACTAAGAGAACTTTACACCATCTTCTATCATAGCCACAATAGCAGAGAAAAGAATTATGTCTACTGAAGTACTAGATTGAAGCCATAGAAGTAGCTAGTTTTTCCAGTGCAAGCCTATAACCAGGCCTAAGTTTTGTGTCCCAATATCATGTTTTCTCTAGAAGCACCCCAAAATAAATTGCATCAAATGTAATGATCCGGAGGATCACCTTAAGGAAAAAAAAAAAAGGTAATTTGTCCAGTAAAAAATGCATGCCCCAAGATAGAAGCCTGAACTTGTAATGTATGTGTATTTATAAACCCAATGTACTCAGAATATGTTGAACACATATGATGATCCTGATGCAACGAGCTGTGCATCCTTGCTCTTCTTGAGCATTTCGAAAGCCCATTTTTAACTTTGAAAACCGGCCCATCTGTTTGGGCAGTACTTCGTGAGAGCCAAATTCAGCCAGTGAGCACAAGTAGAGATATCACTAGCTAACTTCTTGGCAGTGATGCATAATTCTCTGAAAGTTATCTGTGGCTGAATGTTTTGTGAGGAGTCTTGCCTATTATTATAGCTCACATTGAATGTTAAGTTTAGAAGTACTGTTAAAATGTGTATCTTTTATTGCAGGTAAGGAAGTTCCAAGGGATTAAATCAGTACTACTGGTCTCAGTCGTTTCCAGAAGCTGCTATTCAACCTGATCTGAAACTCCCTCTGTGTGCGCTTACACAAACCACAGGACGGTAATACTCTGGTGTTTCCCCTGACTTAATTTTCCTTTTTTGCACTTACTATCAAAAAGCAAATTTGCACTGTATTTTCTGTTGTGGTTTGGTTTGGGCTTGGGATTTTTTACCTATTGAAAAGCATGAATACTTCAGCGTACTTGTGTAAGAAACTTGAGTAGAGATATGGATTTTATTGCTAGCTTTGGAATAGTGTTTGCTATTTCAACAGCAAGTTCTGTGATTCCCTGTGACAGCTTTGTCCTCAGCCCAGAACATCCCCCTGCTGGAATTTTGCCTTGAACAGTAGCACAAGAACAGAATTAAATTCTGTGCAGGGTTTTGAGAATAAGAATGATACCCTTCAAATCAATCAAACCAAATCAAGAGCTTGTGATTTCTGAAAGGTCATTGTAGCTAAAAACAAATAATTCAGTCCAGCACAGGGCTGACTGGGTGGCACGTAGGGCTTGTGAGATGCAGGTCAGACAATGTGACATACTGGCTTCTGCACCCTCACACTAAGGCTGCATGAAATCAATCATTCAGCAGCGTCTATAATAAACTGTGCATTAGGTGATGCGATCTGCACTGGCCAACCTTGAACTTCTATAAGGCATAAAGTTCCTTCCTAGAGAGAACTGTAATAGTCCAGGGTGAATATTACATATGTATGGATTACAGTGGCTAGGTCTTCATCTAATGGGTCTAAATCTGCTGGACTAGATGGAATCTTCTGGATAGTTATGGATGAGTGAATTACATAATATACTGCTGCAGTTATTTGTGGAAGCGAATTGATGAGTCTCAGCTAACCGATTTAGTAGTGCCAAATATTTGTAATGATAGTATTGTAATAGAAGAAACATTGTTCATTTAGTACATTTCTCTGTTCTTATTAATCCTTTGTAAATATTTGTGATTATTAATGCTTTGTTAGTTTCTCTGAAATAACTACTGTGAAGAGTGGACAACTTTAAACGTCACGTAAGTGATAAAATATTTAGATAAATTAAATAGGTAACGTTTAATAACAGCAGAGTACTGCTGATACTTTTTACAGCCCTTTTTCTGGAATTCCACCTTACACAAAGAACATAATTTCTGACCTTATTTACCATCAGAATACTGCACACAAACATGTAATTATTATGGAGGGAAGTGTGCAGGTGACTATGCTATCTGGTAGTCCTTGTGTTTATCCAGTTCAGCTTCCGTAATGTGAGTTGTTGGGAAATCAGAATCAAGATCCTTTAACACTAGTCATTTTGTAGAGTATGAAATAAAATACAAGCATTAAAAAAACCCACCCTACCCAAAACAAAACAAAAAAACCCCACACACCAAGAAAGGTAGAGCTAGAATGACTTTTCACAAAGAGCCACACCACTTACAAGTCTCAGCCATTTCTGAGCTGCTGCCAAGGACACTGAAGCAATAGTACCAGACAAAGCACAGTAAGAGTCTCCAGATATATGCAAAGAGGAAGGGAGATGCAGAGTTATTCTGGGCAAAAAGAAACAACATACCTGGTCAGACTCCAGGCAGGCAGCATTCCACTTTTGTTATCAGAGTACAAGGCTAGTAGTGAAAATTAAAGACAAAATGAATTCTGTATTTTGAAAAATTGATATATAGAGATTTGTTTGCCTAAATGCAGGCATCTAATGCCAATTTAGATATCTATTCTACCATGCCCTTGGAAGGCATGGGTTTCCTGTTCATCCTATTTCACATGTGACAGCCTAGTGTGGATGTTTCAGCTATCCTTGGACGTTAAATACGGCACCAGGCACTTGTATTTAGGTGCCTGAATTTCACTCATATTGTTTCTTTGCTGCTTCTGTAACATGCAGCTCACAATGGACTACCCATGACTTTAGGAAACAAAATTACTCTAGTAACTACAGACATACTGCATTGTGAAACTGGGTTTTGGAAGCTTTCATTAGATCTAAGGAGATTTTTCTCTAATTCTGGGAATAGTAAGAAAATTAAAATGTGATTGGATGCATATCTGCATACATTTGAGGGGAGGAGGATTTTTTCTTTTCCAAAATCACTAGAATAACTTAGCCCAGATTTGCCCCCCCCAAATTTGCACCAGCCCTGACTGAACAAAGCAATTTCCAAATCAATCTACCAGTGCATGTGCAATTTAGAATGCCTTTAAAATGGGCTCTGAAATGGAAAGCTCTGCTGAACCTTAATGATGGAGTCATTACGTTCCTCCCAAATGACAGAAAGTAAAACAAACAAATGCTTATCTGGGCAGCTGGAATTCCAGTGGTAGTGCCACTGTATGATAACATATCCGCCACCATTTTAATACATCACCTTGTAGGACATTGAGTACTCTTTGGAATGAATTAATCCCACAGGGTTTACACAGAGAAGGGGCATTTGCTCGGTCTCAAGAGTTTTTCCAAGAAATCTATATTCAGGGAATGAGGTATTCAATAAACCTTTGAAAAAAAACCCAACTTGCCATTCATGTTTTAAAAGCATTGTGCTGACTACTTGGAAGTTATTGTATTAAAAGGTTATTAATGCAAATGTCTGTAATTCAGAAACCCTATCTAACAATGACAATCTCAGCACTTATTATGAACCTAATTATCTCAACATCAGTGCACCTAACATTTTAATGTATTTATTCCCTTCCTACGGATGAGTAAATGTTTGCATCTTTATGTGTCTGAACATGTTTTAAAATTAACCCTAACTGGGTATTCAGAGTACCTGACTTTAGACACTGTACCAAGTTAGGTTGGCCATTTAACATAGAGGCATAGAACTTCCATGGAGAAACAGAAGATTCCAGAGGTCAGCTAAAAGACACACAGGGGTTTTAATGCTGACAGCCATCCCAGAATAAAATTTTGTTTCCTCTGACTACATGGGAAACCTAGGGAGAACTATCTTCTGACTCTAGCATCTCAGTTAGCTGTTGAAAATTAGACAATGCAATTAATTTGCTAAGTGATTTTCTCAAGATCTAATGGAATTTGTGGCTGAGTAAGGAATGCAAACTCTGAGTCCAAAATTAGTACTCTAACAATCAGGCTGCCCTTCTTTGTAACTATAATGAAGGTTTCTTATTTCTAAAAATAAAAAGGTAAAATGTATTAATACTTCAGTGCTCCTGACAATAAGTCAGCTTTAAATCTGGTCCAAAAGGTGATTTTCCTTTGAGCTGGAGAAAAAAGTATGTTTTCCTTTGATTTGACGTTTACTGACACTGTGCTCTGGAGTTGTTTAGTAGCTACTCTACTTCATTGAAAAAGTGATTTTTTTCTAATAGTCCTAATTTTACCATGACAAATAGAACAATTTCATAACACTGAACGTAAGCAACCTTCTTTTGTGTATTTATGAAGGAGACATTACACAATACATGAATAATAACATACAAGATAATTCCAGACAATTCTGTTACACACAGTGGCCCTGTAAATTCTACTTAAAAGTCAAAAAGTCTTACAAAATTTTCCCTTGGGGTGAGAGGGGAAATGAGAAAAATGCTGGCTACCGAACAAGTTCATAAATAATTTGCACCTGACTTCAAAGAAATTTAACATCTGATGTATCTGAAGCATTTGGGAAGCAGGAGTACAAACTGAGATCACATCTAAAATTAGGAAAATTTTTATAGCCACTCAAGCCTTTCAAATTCAACCTTCAGTGCTGTCTGTCAGTTCCATAAATTTAGCTCAATCCATTGTACTTGTCTGAGAATTCAAGTATGAGAATGCAATACATGGGGTTTTTTTACATTCTTTGAACTTATTTTATAAAACAATATCAATACAGTTGTCAGACTTCTGACCCACTTGAACTTTCATCCTATCATCCACAAAGAACTACTGGACTAATGTGTTCCCTTTTCATGAAGTCCAGGCTTTTATAAATCCACACTAGGCACAAAAATCAGTATTCTTTTTCAAGACTGGATTTCAGCGCTACTGGATCGCTCAAGATGACATCCCCATTCCACAGAAGGAATGAGCACACGGTCAAATTTCTGTCAAATTAGCCACAGCACTTGATAAAAAATCTGTAGCAGCTTTATGTTTCTGTGTTGACTTTGTGCAGGCTGTGGGAGGACAGACAATATCTGATCTGGCAAAAAGTCTACTGGTAAAAATTCAACCCATTGAAAATCTCTTACCAAATCTGAACTAACAAAGTAAGATTGAGGATTTTCCATCCTGTGGCAACTGTTAAAGGCCTCAAACCCATTTTAGCATGTTGTCAAGCTGTGGCCTTAGAGCCAATACCAAGCCTCTGACCGAGAAATCAGATTAAAGTCAGAATTTGTCGCTGAAGGTGATACATGAAACTTCTTAACTGAATCATTGTACTTTGTGCAAGTGTTAGATGCTGCCTTAACTAAATTCCAATTTATGTTCTGCCAGCCTGCACTGTTTTAGTTGGAGACATTACTTTGCACTGTAGGTAAAAGTAGCCCGCTGAATATAGCATTCAGTCCAACTGAAATTGCAGTTCAGCAATGGGTGAAGAGAGTTAATTGTTTCATGGGCTACGTTTTGCTTCATTGCAGCTTGGATTCAGGCAAAAATGGACGTACTGTTTTAACAATGTTTTGAGTTTCTGTGGGGAGTAAGAGGCCACCACCTAAATTTGATGCTTCCAAACATTCTACTTTCAAAGTGGCTTTAAAGGAAAGGTATATTCCAATCTCTTTTATTAGCATAGTCCCTTCAGTTCATTTCTCCTTTTGTTTATTTGAAGGGAAAATCTACCATTAAGTGATTTGTTAAGACATTAAAAACCCATTCAATTTTCTACAGATAGTTTGGCTGGTTCTCAAGCAAGAATGTAGGCTTCTATTATAACATATTGGAAGCTTTTGGAACCAAAGCAATTCATAATAAATTTATTCAAATTGACACATTTCTGGTTACAATGTCTTCATTATTTCTTCAGAGTTATGAAACATGAATTATATCACTGTAACCACAACACTAGTCAAGGAAATCTAATTTGCCGTGAAGTCTGTTTGTGCAGTCATCATGTAGCTCAAGGCGTACATTTGATTATTTTCTTGTAATGTTTCTTATATTGGTGTTATTCCAAAGGCTATAGTGGTATTATAACCTCATTACATCTCATTTTAAAAAATACTCTTACATGGCAGGCTCTAAAAATATATAGCTACATAACAAATTAGAAATAATTACATCACTAAAATCTATTAGGCATACATTGAGGAGAAGTGTATTTCATAGAATCATGGAACGGCTAGATTGGAAGGGACCTTAAAGATCATCTAATTCCACCGCCCTGCCATGGGCAGGGACACCTCCCACTAGACCAGGTTGCTCAAAGCCCCATCCAGCCTGGCCAGGGATGGCGCATCCACAACTTCTCCGGGCAACCCGTTCCAGTGCCTCACCACCCTCAGCGTAAGGAATTTCTTCCTAGTAGCTGATCCAAGTACCCTCTTTCAGTTTGAAACCATTACCCCTCATCCTATCGCTGCACTCCCTGATAAAGAGTACCTCTCCATCTTTCCTGTAGGCCCCCTTTAACTACTGGAATGCTGCTATAAGATCTCCCCGGAGCCTTCTCTTCTCCGGACTGAACAACCCCAACTCTCTCAGCCCATGTTCATAGGAGAGGTGCTCCAGCCCTCTGATCGCCTTCATGGCTCTCCTCTGACCTCACTCCAACAGGTCCATTTCAGATTATTTTATATATTTCAAACAGTTTCTGTTTAAGTGGTACATGCATTTTATCATCATATCCCGCAAGCTAGCCAATATTTTTTTCAATTCAAATTAAAGCTGAATTAAATTAACACAGCATAGAATTTCTGAATCATTAGAAAAGAATCATTAAAATGATCAACATAAACCAAAAAAGGACTTTTAAAAGCAAAATTAAAAGGTTCTCTATAAGTATCTTTTCTCTCTTATACTTCATTTATTAAATTCTTCTAACAAAAATGAAGTGAATGATAATTGAAAAAAAGAAGCTGATAGCCTCTTTTACAGCTTCTTAGAATGGAAAGATTTTTTTCTCTCTCACTTCGCTGCCAAAAGTGAAAGCCTGAGCTGCAATTAATAAAGGTCTGAATTTGCATTTTCCAGCAATCCAGAGAAATGAGAGCAGCTATTGTTATGATCATTATCATTATAAAGTTCTTTTGTCTATAGATCTTCTAACAAAGTTGTTGGTCAGCTGTTTGTTAGATGCCTTGCCAGTTATCAGATAATCTCATAGTAGATCAAAAAGAACAGCAAATTTAAATGATACCTTTGTAGACTCACAGATGGTAAATCCCCTATAAACCAAAGCATCTGGATGCAGTGCCTAGTGCTAGAAGCTAAAGCAGGAAATTTGCAGAAGCTAAAGTTATCTTCATGGATTTGTTTGTAAATAGCTGGTAGGATTTTGTCTCCAAACCCAGTTCTCTTCCTCCCCAGTCCTTCTTGTTGAGACAGCTGAACTAGACAACCTCTCAGAACTTAAAACTCCCACAAGCCAAGACCTCTCAAGCTCACTGTAGTTTGTACAGCTCTGAGGAAGAATGTTAAAGACAAGAAGAATCTTAATAAGACCTTGCTGGCTTGAACTACCAGTGAGAAGAATCGACCTGAGAAAACAGACAGTGCAAGATCCCTTCTGGAGTAGTGGAAGAGGGTATCTTCTCTGCCAAAAGTCAGACAAGTTCAGATGGCGCTGTAGGTAACTGAGCTGATTGAGTAAAATAGGCAACCCCAACCTTATTCTATGAATTAATCTTTACAGACCTGCCTTGGAATATCTCCAAAGCCAGCTCAAGCAGACACCCACTGAAACAGTGTGTCAGGAGCTTATCTGACAGGAAAAAGTGAAAGCCAAGCAGAAGTTTACTGTTCCTAGAGAGGTTTGAAATATGCATATTTTATTTCGTTTTCTCTTACGAAGTGTATTTACTTGTATTAGTTTTTACTGTGATCAGACACGTGCACATCCCTAGTCTTCACGTGGAGACAGTCTGGAAAGATGGAGCCTTGCATAGCATCCTCTGCTAAGTCTCTGCCCTGTTTCACTCCAAATTCTGTTGCTGCAGCAGTTCCCGTGGAAAACCTCACTGGAGAGCTACAATTACAGTCCTCTTGCCACTGGCAGCCTTTTACAGAGCCTTCAACGCCAGGGCCTATGCAAGCAACTGCCCATGTCCAGCGTGTTATGAGGTAGAACAGGAGAGATGAAGTGAGGTAGTAGGTCCTCACACTTTTGTAATGCTTTGGAAGTGAGGCAAGATCATATTCATCTGCACAGGCATTTAGATAATCAACACCACGGGAATAAGTGTTTGCTTCCTTGTCCTACATGGGATGGGAGGACAGCTGAAAGACAGTGTCTGCATTTGGTGTAGGTTTCCTCACCACCTCTTTGGCTACCTCTGGCAGACCAGTGGCATGGCCGCTCTTCAGAAGCTCTTGGCCAACCTTGCTGTGCTGTATAAGCACTGCAAGTGAGTCATGGATGTCCTAGAAGGGCCTCGCCAACTACACGAGAGATGACGTCACACCGCGGTGGGGCAGGCATTGCAGAGAACCCTTCTGAGTCTGCTGCACAGATGTGGACAAGGTACTCTGACCTGAAAAGGTCTTCTGAACTGCTTGGCAGCAGTCATATAGAGAAGCTGAGGTATTGCCATTGTTTCTAGAGTTCAGGCAATTAATGCTTTTCCAGTGTCCGGCTGCTGCATAACTAAGGGAACAGAAATAATTTAACAGGTACTGCAATGTTTTCATAGTAGGATTCCATTTTTCAGGGAGTAATACTGAGAATATATCAAATTGTTGACCCTTCGCAAGCAGGCTTCAACATAAATTAATTGTTGTGTAAAAAAATGAATTTAATGTTTACAGTGCAATTTGTCACCGAAATGGAGGCTCAATTAGAGTCTCAATGATTTACTAAAGACATTTTAAACATAATGTCCAAACAATGCTACATAAATTAAACATGATGTAATTGAGTGTAACACTAAGTGGCTCATCACTGTTGATTCATGTGGAAATCACAGAAATTTTACCGATCATTATGCAGTCATTCAGTATTAATGTAGATACCATATGTGCTTCCATAGGGATTCTACTGTTACTCAGCATTCATTAAGTTTTAATGTACCATTAAAAAGGCATCAAAAGACCCATCTAAAAATACTGCCACAAAGGTAGCTCATTTAAAGAGACTTAAAGAAACGTGTTTTACTTTAACATTACAACACAAAGTTAATGAATCAGCAGAAATAGTTCAGGAGAAAGAATATTTGAACTAAAGGCAATACGTTCTCCCTGTTCTAGATTTCTGGACAGCTACCTGTATTTGTAGGCCAAAGTGCTCATGTACATGTTTCTTCATTCAACTGATGCTTTACAGTAACCTTCAGCATAGTGATTGATTGTAGTGAAGATGATTTTAAAAAAGGGGAGTCAGAGTACGAATTATGGCCAGATTACCTACTGCGTTCCATTTGGTGGATGGGGATTGAAAGGGGTTGAGAAAACCACAGCAGGATTAGTAACTTGCCCACAGCTCCTTGCTTTTCCTGCTAGGCCTGGTGTGCATCTGCTAGCAAAATGTTTTTCCAGGGGTGAACTTGGCATATCCCAAGTATTACATTGCTGTAGCTCCTTCCACTCAGGGGCATACTTTCCATCAGAGCCAGGTATGGAGGCCCTAAGCACATCCTCCCTTGTCTTGTGGTTTTGGCTCCCTGAGCTGAAGGCCAGGCTGTTGCAGCTGGTGACCTTTGGAAGTACTCTTCAGACCGCTCGGTGGGGAGGCTATAGTCAGGGCTGTCCCCTTCCTGGGGAGCTGCTCTTGATCTGAGGCTCGTGCTTTGTCCCCACTTGAGCTACAATTCCTGCTGCATCCATGCCTGTGTCTGACCATGGACCTGCTGGTCTGCACCCAGAGCCACAGACTTTTCATCCTCACTATGGACTTGTTTGCTAATCTGGACTTTTGCTGACCCTGGCCGCTGTCTCCAGGCCTGCCCTGCCCTCCGTGTATGGTGGGATGGGGCCCTGCCCAGCAGGGTCCCCGTGTTACCACACTGGGTTCTGACTTGCCATCCCTTTGGCAAGTCAGCCCTACCGAGCTCTTGGTGCTCAGGTAGGAGGTAGTGTGAATGTTTGCTTGGCAAGGGATTTTTTTGTTGTTGTCGGTAAGCTTCTTCATTTCTCATCTCACTGTTGGAAATCTTACATATTTATGCCTTGATAACTTCCTGGGAAAATAACTAATGGATGAATTAGAAAGATTACATGAGCATTTTTATTCAAACATAGTATGTTGGAAGTGGATTTCAATAGAAATTCCTACCAGAAAAATGGATTGAAATTTCCCATGTAAAGGTGGTCCATTGTAGCTGCCAAAGCAATCTCATTATTTTAAGTTGAAACTAATGAACAATTATCACAGTAAACTGAGCAACCTATGCATCGTATCCTCAAGTTTTTGAACTCTTTTGTTAACTGGCCAGACAACTGAAAAGATCATCCGTGAATCAGATTATCACATCCATGAATAAGTAGGGCTTAGCAAGGCTCTATTCAGCTGGATATTTAGCACTTCAGAAGTGTGACACACAAACTTCCCACAAACTCTTGATCTTATACAGAAGATGGGTGTATCCCACAGGTGACTCGCTATGGCAAATAGCTGCAAAAGGAGACAGATTTGAAAAATAAAGGTGGCTAAGAGAAAATACCCTCTTCCCAAGATATTGCGAGAAGTGAATCATAAAGCATGCTCAGACCTACATCTTTGTTTTGACAAACCTCAATGACATCTAACAGTTAAAATGGCAAAAGTGTACAAATCTCAAATAAATGCCTATCGTACAAACCCTTAACTTATGTAAAGACATGAGTGGCATAGAGAGCATGAATGGGGATTGATGAGTTAATGTCTCTTTCAGAAAAATAATTGGAGAGGGTAAAATTAAGCTAGCAAGTGGAAGTTCACAACAAACAATAAAAAGATGGTTCTTCAGACTGTGTCATTAAGCCAAAGAACTCCTTGTCACACAGTAATGTCTGTCACTGCTCAAAGTTTACAGGAGTTGAAAGAATGAGTAGCTGAGTTCTTGAACAAGAAGGCTATTTAAGACTATTACATCCATAGAAGTAATCTTCACTTAGGCATTCTCAGAGCTAAAAATTGCTGAAGGTTAGAGCATACCTGGGGTAAGTATTACTTTGTGTGTTTTACAATCTTATGTCTTTCCCTAGGCATGAATTTTTGATCATTGTCAAAAGCCAGGTAACAGGCTAAATGAACCTTCAGTTTGACCCAGTACATTCATTCTTCCATTACGCTCTAAAGCTGGAACAGACTGTTGCTTGAAGATACAGTGATTAATCACTTGCCTTGCTGTAGCAACTTTTTTGTGTTGAAACATGGTTATGTCGTCCTAATCAGTCTTCGTTTGTTTGGGGTTTTTTTGTTTTTTTTTTTTTTTTTATTTGTTTTTTTTTTTCCACCCTNNNNTTTTTCCCACACTAACCCAACCTTATTCCCTTAATCTTTCTTGACATGTTTTCTAAAGGTCTTATAACTCTTGTTTTATTCTCTCTCACCCAAATTGCCTTCCTCCTTTAGATTATCAATCTAAAGAGTCAGAATTCAATCTAAAATGCCTTTACTGCTTCCCCCCCCCCCCCCCCCCCCCTCCACTATCACACTCCCGCTCCGGGGCGCT
>VZSZ01001796.1:332215-342553 GCA_013398815.1 Ibidorhyncha struthersii
TCTTCTCTCTGTAGTACGTTACACAGTATTACTTCAAGGAAACAAAAACACTGTTAGCATTTTTCTCATGGCAATGAAAGACCTCCTTTATGATTTCTGAACATGTAAGAAATTACTTAAAACCATGTTTTATCCTATCTAAAACTTCCATGTATAACTATTCAAAACATGCATAATTTTTAGTCCTTCTCCAGACCTGGTTGCAAAGAAATACTTGAAAAAACATCACTAAACCAAACACTTTTTATTAAATATTGAATAGGGCCGACTTCTAAAAGAAATCTTCTAACACTCCTTTATACCATGGTAATGTTTTTTTCTATCAGGAGCAAACTATAACTTCTAGGATAGATGGCAAAGACCTGATTTTCAGGGGAGCCGTGTAAACCAACAACTCCAAGTGGAGTTAATGGGAGCTGTGGATGCTCCACAGCCATGCGAACCACAGACCACAACACACAGTTTACTAAACACAGTGAAAACACTCTGAACAGAAAAATGGTTAAAAAGAAACCTCACTTGACCCATTTTAGGTTAGTAATTACCAAGGGCCCTATTGAACAGAAAAGACCAGCCATACAAAAGGCCCCAGAGATCTCAGCATTGCATACTCGCAACATAGTAAGTAAAACAGGGGAGAGTGTGGTAAAAAGAGAAGCAAGCACCTGACAGACCTCTTTCACAATGCAAATGGATCAGGTTATTACTCCTTCTACTGAGTGCAGAATGATACTGGAAGCTATGAGGTGGATGCATTTAAAAAGTCCCTTCAATACTGGAAATCACTTTTGGGTGCTAATAGGCTATTGATACGGAATGCTTCCTTTCTCTGTTTGTCCTACTACCGCCAGATCTTCACGTTAAACATAAAATGAGACCTTGTTTTTATTAAATTTGCCATAGGCCAAAAAAAACTCTCTTTCTGCTGTCAGACGTACCTGTACCACAGCATATATGCTCTGGGTAAGAGTGAAAAAAACGTGTACAAGTTCATGTTTGGCAAAATTTCAGTGGGTTCTTCATTGCATTTTTTGTGTGTGTTTCAGGTTGGGTTTGTTTTTTTTTGAACCCTGTTTCAGGTTTCTGTGTTGCAGGATGCTTTTGTTTATGCTTACAGCATCTTCATTGTTATAATGTCTCCTTAAAAAGTATAGCCCTCTCCTCACCCCCAGCCTCAACAGATACTATACTGAGAAAGGACATGTCCCACCCACAGAAGAGAAAGGGAGGGGAAAAGGGACTTCAGTCATCATCTCTCTTTTTCCCCATGCCATTCGTGCACCTAGACTGAGAAAGACTATATGGGTCAAATGTACCCTAATACATTTCTATTAGAAAAGAATAAATAAACACATAATGAAGTTTTTCTTTGTTTGCTTTCTAGTAAAAATATACTTCTTGAATTTTGACAAGCACATTATGAACTTTTTTAAAAAAAAAAAACAAAACAAAAAAACAAAAACCCAGCATCGTGGTTTGGGTGGTTTTACCTCAAACCAGGACAAACAGTTATAAGTTACTGTGCCAACAGCCATGCCTATGCATATTTCACATAGAATTGTAAAACAAAGTTCACACACTATGCAAAATAAATAAAGTTCAGTATTATTCAGAATGTAATTATGCATTGGAGGAAAAAAAAAAAACTTAATAAAAATATATATAAAATATACAAAACCCAAACAATATTTCTGGTAGAACAGATAGATTTGACCTCTAAGTGACTCTGAACAATACAGCATTTGCTTAATCTTATCCTGTTTTTAAAGTGGCTGTGGTTAGTGACACGTAGTTAGAAGTAATACTGTGGTGTATTATGTACCACTTTACTGACTAGAGGTCAAAAACTACTTGAGCATGCTTGTGACCTTTCCAGGAAACTGAATCTTCCTATTCAGCGTAGAAATGATGGGAGGTCTACAAGGCTGTTGCAGCACTATACTGAAACAAAACCTTCGTATGATGTTCTAATATCTGACCATCTACTGAGAGATTTTGACCCTAGGGAAACAAAGACTTCCATAAAACACAAAAAAAACCCTCACATCCACACACCAAACATCATTTGTTTCTTTCAAGTGGGAAAGGGAAGAGAATCAAAAACTATTTAATTTTCTTATCCTTCTGCAATGAGAAATTATTCCTTTCTACAGAACACAAAATACTAATGCTGGGTCAAGAAAGCTTTGTGTGATACTATCATTAAATTGTCTAGTTAAAAATTTAAAACAATACAAATTTGTGAAGTGTGCAATGTTTTACCCAATGAGAGAAGTATAGGTAAATTTTAGGGGAGAGAAAAGAAAAATTAAGCCACAGTTGGTGGCTTAAGATGGTCCTGCCAGGACTGTTGACAAAACAGTGAGAAATATCTTACTAATGATACCAAACAGCAGCAGGAAGTCTGAAGTACATTTATGAAGAATTAAGGACCTGGTAGAGTCTAATAAATAAAAAAAATACAATCAGAAATTCTGTGTTACCTGCCTGCAAAAGACTGCAGCTGCTTCAGGTCTAGGGTGAAGCTGCTTGGCACGTGTCTAAAACCATACCACTTCAAACCATATAAACACAAACAAATAATTGAATATGTTCCTGATTTTATGAAAGAGATAACCTAATTGATAATGTAGAGATTTCTAATTCATTCAGGAAGATTTCTGATTGGATTTGTACTGCTTGAAAATATGGATATATGAAGCTTTGCGTGTGCATTCACCAGTTTATTTTGCAAAACTGAACTCTCTTCTCCACCTCCCTTCCCATTGTTAAGAGACCTCCCAGCAGCACTTTGTGCCAAAGCTAATTGCTTTTAGTGTCAGGCATTAATATAGTAATTTTGAAGGAAGTACCATGAGTTCATTGTTATGGATGCAATGATGAAAACTCACCCTTTTCAATTTGGCAGCAGCTTCTCCAGAGCGGATTGCAGCCAGCAAGCTCTGGTGGATCTGTTCTGGGTCAGAATGCTGGAATGTCATCATGGTTTGTTTCTTAGTGACAGGGGGTGGGTGGTCAGTGGAAGCACCTGACTGCGCCTGACTCTTCTGCTCACTATTCACGTTGCTGCCTTTCTATAAAGGGAGGAAGTGGGAGGAAAACCAAAACCAAACCTTTTAATATGAATTAGTCATAAATGGAAAACTAAGTCAACCTGGCACAAGGTTGCATATCGAACTGCCACTGTTCTAGTGTTTGCTTCATTCAATATTTCAAAGATCAGCCACATTTCCACTCTGGCACAGTTTCTCCCTCAGATAATTATGCCAGCAAAATTTTACAGCCCCGTTCAAGTGTGGTTGTGCCATGATCACTTGAAGCCAAACTGATCATACTACTCAGAATTAAATTTAAGAAAACAACACACAGAACCATAAAGGACAAATCATAAGCACTCCAAACATAAAGATAGGTATACACAGTATAAATGACTCTATTTAATTTGTGTTCAGTTTTGGTCCCCGTTATAGAAAAAAGATGTGGACAGGCTGGAGAGGGTCCAGAGAAGGGTCACCAAGACGGTCAAAGGACTGGGAAGCCTGCCATATGGGGAAAGGCTGAGAGAATTTGGTTTGTTCAGCTGTGAGAAAAATGAAGGCTTAGGGGAGACCCTATCATCATATTCCGGTATTTCAAGCGTGGCTACAAAGATGGACACTCCCTTTTTACAAGGTATCACATGGAAAAGACAACGGGTAATGGGTACACGGTACTCCTGGGGAGATTCCAATTAGACACAAGAGGAAAATTTACTCCAATAGCTGGTCTCATTGTGAAAATCTCCCCAGGAAAGTGGTGGATTCTCCAACATTGGACACTTCTAAGATTTGGCTGGACAGGGTGCTGGGCCATCTTGTCTAGACTGTGCTTTTGCCAAGAAAGTTTGGACCAGATGATCGTTGAGGTGCCTTCCGACCTGGTATTCAATGATTCTATGAATTTACTGTTCTTCACAGCAGGGGATGCTAATTATGGCAAGAAATAATTATTCCCAATAATCTGAATGAGGTTTTTTCACTTTAACATTCCTTGTATTCCTGTATTTCATTATGATGCTGTGCTACTGCTAGACACCACGAGGTGTTTACACTGTATGAACACAGCGCTTTCTGATCAGGGAGAAGTTCAGAGACTAGCCTCTAGACTAATCATGCTAGATGACAGTGGATCAACCAATATTAGAAATAAAGTTTACCTTATCCATTAGACTATTTTGTGACCCCCCTGTTATGGTCTGTAAGGAAGGGTTTTTCACTTGAGGCACGGAGGTAGCTGAGGAGAATTCAGCTGCTGAAGAGGCAGAGGAGAGTTCAACAGGAAATTCCTCTCTCGGTGCCTGGCTAGTGATTGTACGCGTCTTATTGAACGATTGTGACCTTTTGACTGCAGATGAGACAGCAAGAGCAAAAGGGGATGGTCTCGAACTGGAGTACGGCTTTGGAACTGCAAGAGTTCTTAGAGTTCTTAGGTTCAATGGTGCTGGTGGACAAGAGGGAAAACTTGAAGGTTTATTGCTTTTAACAGGAGAAGTGGAGGATTCAATTTTTTTTCCATCATCAACTTTTTCGTCATCTGCTGGAAGACAGGAAGCACTTGTTTTATGTAAAGATAAAGAAGATGGATCAGGTGATGAGATTTTTTTTCCCAACTCTGTATTTTTAGCTTCATTTTGAATGGAATTAGGAGCACAAACAGTACTTCTGGCAATTGCAGATGTCACATAATGACCTGAAGCTCTTCGTTGCATCTGCAGATAAAAAGAACTAGGCTTTGTTGTAGGACTTAATGCATTTGGCTTGTCCTGAGTCTCAGAAGAAGAATTTGTATTATCCAAGCTTAGCATCAGAGGGACACGCTGTTTGGAAGACTCTGTTTCCATCCGATTGCTCTCAGTAGTAATCTCGGCTCCAGACACCGCAACATGTTCAGAAGTGCTGTTCATTCTGTGCAGCAGATCATTTGCTGCTGCTGGTTCATTTTGTGAACCAATCTGTAAATGACCCGCACTTTTTGGAAGATGAGGAATTTCAGCTTGCACTATGAACTCTTTGGGGTCTTCATGCTTCAGAGAGTTTTCCAAAGTAGAAACCTCTCGATCCTTATAATCTGATGGAATTTCTGCTTCCCAGGTCTTCATTATTTCTAAGGATTTGGGAGGCACTATTTTATAAGTAGTCATTCCAATTTTTGGTATGTAATCTCTTGTAATTTCATTAGCTGGCTTGGGTTTAGGTTTGGTGTCCTGTCTATAAAGAGGGTAGCCTTTTACAGGAGAGCCATCTGGAGCTTTTGCAGTTGTTTCTGTTGAAGCAAAATTACTGCCATTTATACAAATGTGACTCTGATCTTTTATGAGAATTACTTTTTCATGGGTAACTTCTTGTCTTTCAAGATTTTGTTCTGTTGAAGTACCTTCATCCTCTTGTATTCCATGCATCACTTGAAGAAGGGGGTTGTTTGTATCTGTATTGTGCTGAGAGACCAGTCCTCTGAATGTGGATGATTCACAGCCTTGAGGAACAATAATTTCTTCCTGTGTATTCCTTCCCAAATTTCTATCCGATGGACCTGTCTGGATCGCAACATCCTGAGTTTTTACTGTGTCCAAGTTGGTTTGATTTGTTTTCTGATCTTGCTTTTCTGGAATCAGTTGAGGGTAATTCCTATGACTTACAGAGATGTCATTTTTACATGCCTGGCAGTTTGATAGTCTGTCAACTTCAAGCTTCTTATTTTCTCTAAAATCTACTGTTATAATTTCAGCTGTCTGAAGTTCCTCCCCTTCTTCTGTTGTTGGAAGTTTTGTATCACTGTGATCTTTAAGTTAAAGAGAGATTCCAAAATTAATACAAATGCCAAAAAAATTCAACCTTAGCCCTTACATCATGAAGCCCCACATCCCATGTATTTAACTACAAGAACTGGCTCCTCACTTATATTAAAATTTTCCTTAACACTTTTAAAGGCTAAAGATATACTTCTATTTGACTAACATTACCAAATAATAGTATTCTAACTCAGGTATTCTTCCTTAATTAACAGGCTACTGGTGCCATGCATCAACTTAATAGAAAAATCTATTCTAGAATCATTTAAAAAGTGCTAATGAATTTCAGTTGATTATGTAGGCATCAGTGACTCAAGAGCTCAAGGACTATTCAATATTAAGTTGGATGAAAATTTTATTTAGTTCCACACTTTTGTGGCTTCTGTTCTTTAGTTTTAACATTACAAATGTTATTTGTCAACTACACCTTATGTATTTGTACAAGAGAACAATTGGAAAACATATGGACAAAAGCAATTTTCCAACTCTATTTTTCCAACTGTTTAGCAGGTCTGATAATTCGGTTTTCTACCCCTGGACTAAACACATGTAGATCTCTCCAAAACACAGGAATATTTCAGTCAAATTGTTTTAAATACAACATTGGGAAAAATTAAATTCTTTAGGAATAATAATTTGGGGTGGAATTTAAAAAAAAGACGAAAAGTCTCTCCTCATTTCAAGTATGTTATAAAATGGCAGTTAAAACTTACATAACATATAAACAGGACTCACGCAGTATGTTGTTATGATTTATAGACAGAGGTATACTGAATATAAAAGACTATGGAAGGCCTAATATATAAATCTGAAAATCAGTGCCATAAAAGGGTAAAATAAATCAGCCAGGACACTAAATCCATGGAAAAATTTATGATCTATTAGATGCACAGGATGTCGTCATTTCTTTTCAAATCAGCGTATCACTTCCTTCTATTCATGTTTAAAAAATCTGCATTTTCATGCAGAAAACTCATGCTAATTTCATAAGCAAAGAACAACCGATGGCCTTTCCACCTGTACTGCCCTACAACAGCGTGACGCAGCTTTTACTACTGCTATAGGAAGTAATAAAAAAATACTAAAAAAAAAAAAAAAAACCAACCAAAACCAAAACTGCAGTCAATTCTTGTCACCTCATCTCAAAGAGGATACACCAGGGCTAGAGAAAGTATAAAGAAAATAATTTGATGATAGCAATCTAAGAGTTGACTGTATTGTCATTTTTTCAGAGGAACAGAAAAGTTCTCTTCAACCTTGTTTTGAAGTATTAAAAATGAGTGGGAACTACTCACCATCATTTTTATTTTGATCCAAAATTCTAAGCTTCCTGTCAATTTCCAATGCAGCTTGCTCACTGCTTATCTTAGTCTGTAGTCCTCTGCAAAGCACAACAGTACATTAAATATGCTGGTATCATTCATTTCAGTAAACACAAGAAACGATGCAAGAGAACTGGCAATACTCTCCAAACACAGATGGACAAAATAGAATCACTCTGCCAAACATTGGAGTACTCAACAGAATAGATTATTTTATTTTTTAAAAAAAATAGAGGAAATGCTGCTATGATATTTTACCAGAATGACATGCAGCTTCACTCTCTTCTGTGTAAGCAGATGATCAGTTTTCCTTTCCTTTCTTCCCCTCCTTTTGTTTACTCGTGCAGCTTGAACAAGACCCTTTCCAGTAACAACTCAGATACAGTACAACCACAAAGGCGATGGTTTATCATTCATACAACAGTGTTGTTAGTGTGAAGTGTTCTGACACCCCAACATTTGAAATGTGTCCTTGATTTTTGTCCCCAACACAATAGACAGAAAGCTGCATGAGACACTGCATATGAACTGTGCAGTACAGACTTTTCAAAACAGGAATGAAAAATTTCCTGTCCCTTTCAAGAAATACCTTCAGAACAACAAAGAAATAGCATCAAACATGTTACTTGCATACTAAATATTTTGCAAATGCATACAATTTCTGTCCACAAATCACAGTGGACAAGAGAACTGCACAAATGCTGGAAAAAACCCTCATCTTTTGGGGGGCCATATTAAGTATTTGACTTGAAAAGGTAAATGAAAAAGGCCAAAATACTTAAAATTTCTCTTTAAAAATAATTATTAGCACTTCAAAGTTAACATCTCTGCTTAAGATACTTTTATTTTTTGTAGTTACGAATACTGGCATTATGAAGATTCCAATTCATTTGCCACATCAAATGTGTAAGTTGTCAGGAATCAGTGCCTTGAGTGGAAACATCTGCTTTGAATCATTTAAAAGTATACATTCCTCAATAACAATCCACCCTCATGTTGCCTGTACAGTCCAAAATATACTGTAAGTGTCCAATAAACAATTAAACAGGAGCATATACTCTCAAAATTATTGTTGGAAGAAACTTAAAGCTCAGTCCTGCACTCACTCTGTACTCTTGCTTATCTCCATTTCCTTTGAACACAGCTGACTGAACTACAAGTAGAATCATAGAATTGTCTAGGTTGGAAGAGACCCGTGGGATCATCGAGTCCAACCATCTACCCTACTCTACAAAGTTCTCCCCTACACCATATCCGCCAACACCACATCTAAAAGTCTCTTAAACACATCCAGGGATGGCGACTCAACCACCTCCCTGGGCAGTCTATTCCAATGCCCAACCACCCTTTCTGTGAAAAATTCTTTCCTAATGTTCAGTCTAAACCTACCCTGTTGGAGCTTGAAGCCATTCCCTCTTGTTCTGTCATTAATTACCTGTGAGAAGAGACCAGCACCAACCTCTCTACAGTGTCCTTTCAAATAGTTGTAGAGAGTGATGAAGTACTCACAACAGGCTGAATAGTTTTGAAAAAACAAAGCCCAAGAGCCACAGAACACCACAGAATATAATTATAGAAATCAGTGGTTTTGACTGGAATATTACACGTATCCCTGGTTTGATTAAAAAGCACTTCTTTAAAGTAACTAGATCTTATGTAAAAGATCTGAATTATCCAAAGGTTTCCAGAAATACAATGTCAGAGAAACCCTAGTGCTCATTCTGGAATCCCTGTGATATTTCAGGAAAGAAAGGATTGCCGAACTCCAAAGTTAAGAGTGCAGTGCATACCAGATGATACTCACCAGGATTATAGGCCATATTACAAGTTAGCGGTGAAAAAAGAAACATCCCCAGGACAATTGGCCAAACTGGCCCAATAACACAGGTCTGATAATTTGCAAGTTCAAGACAACTTAAAAATATCATTTGGCTGATCATCCTCCTCATAGATTGCCACAGAGCAGACACAGCCAAGCAACTGGCACAATGTCTGTGAGGGCAGAGCACCAAAGATTTTTGAAAAGCCCCGTTTGGCCTTGGACTGACAAAAAAGACCCTTGAGAAACAAGTCAAAGCTCTCCATACTACCTTGAAAGTTCTTGGCTACTAGAGCATTTTGGCTTCAGTACAATAATTGAAATAGTTCTTTCAATTTAAATTGGGAACAGTAGCCAGTTTAGTTGCCCCAGGGAACAGAGAAATAGTGAATTACATTAACACAATGGGACTTCTCTGGACAATCAACATTTATTTCAAGCAGGCACTAACTCATGCTGGAAACCTGCTGAGTCAGGTAGTTTAACAAACATGCTGAAGGGCAAAGGTACAGCATCACCAGAAGGGAAAAAGCAGTTAACAAAACTAATGTGTTTATTCTTTAAAAAGGAAGAATTAACTTGTTTTCCTGAGAGCAGATGGATCGAGACAGGTCAAGACAACTAGCTAGCATATAAGGAAAAGACAAAAGAAAAATTAGAACCAAAACAAATATGCAAGCAATAGATAACTGTGTCCAGAAGAACAGAAATGGCTGATCTACCTGGTTTTCCCCAAATGTAAGAATGAATTTGTAAATTCTCATTTAACTAATCAATTCCAAATTTTTTTGCAGCACGCTGCTCTAGTAAATATGCTGGGTATTTTAGAGATGGGTTCAGCTTTTCTGGGGTCTGGCTGTTTGAGCAGTAAGGAAAGGGAGGCTGAAACAGAATAGCCTGCAGAGCACTTTGTCATTTTTGTTGAAAAGCTTCATGAATTACTGTGCACAGAAGAGTTCTACAATGAAAGCTAAGCATATTAAGCTCATTCTTCTCACACAATTCTCTGTTCTGTGCTCCACAATGAAACAGCACTCTACGTTTTATTTGCCTCCCCCATTCCCTCCCCAATGCTCCTTTCTTTGTCACAAAACGTACTTACTTGCCATCTGTGCTCGTATTTTCTTGTTTTTCTTCCTTGAAGCTTTGCGAGTTGTCTACAGAAACACTGCCAGGAATTGGAGCTGATGAAGCAGGATTATTTTTTTCAGTTTCCAGTGGTACCTCAGCAGAGCTCAAGGCTGCAGTAACCTCTCCTGTCCTGAGAGAGGTATCTGTACTTCCACTGTCCTCTCTCTGTTGCACACTCATCTCTTCCCTTTCATCAATTTCTTCCAGGTTGTATTCTGAGCTCCTCACACCTACACTCA
>VZSZ01001796.1:342625-362538 GCA_013398815.1 Ibidorhyncha struthersii
AGGGGAAGACTAATTCAGAGTTTTAACTTCACAGTATTTTCTAGCTCTTTCCAATTCTCTCTTTTTACATGTAAAAATATGCTCATCACCATGCTACTAGCCGTTTCTGCATCTGTAACTACTGTGTAACATTTTCCTTGTTCAACCCCAGTACTGGATAAGGATCGATCAAAATATATTTAACAATAGCATGATCCAAAATTTCACAAAGGCAGTTTATTTTACCCAGATTTCTTAATACTTCCAGTAGCTCTCCAATGAGGTTTAAAATACACAGTTCCTTTATATCAGATATCCTTTATATCTCTGCCATACATATATCACATAGGTATGTTAGAGAACTAAAAAGTAAACCGCATCTCAATTTTGCCCATGGTTTGAACACGTTTGCTTACCACTATAAAAGATTTCCCATAATTATCCTAAGTGTATTAAAACATAGTTAGAAGTGTCTTGTGCAGTGCCCTGTGTTACAGTAGAAGCGCACAAAAATAAAGTTTTCAGCTAGAGCATAGTTCAAGCAAAAGGTTTAGTTACTGGATTAGGACACACATAATTCAGTGTACCTGAAGTTAAACTTATAAATCCACCTATATTGATTTCCAGAGGAACTAACCATCTCTAGCTTCACTTCCCTGCCAGGAATCTTCCTACAACAGGACGATGATTCACATTTTTCAAATATTAGTAAGTAGACCATACAATTAACCTCTTGGCTTTGCAACTTGCATTCTATAACACTAATTCCATCTATATAGTGCAATATGGTGCCATGGAAGGCTACTGGCAACAACGGAGCCATATAAGCAGTGCCCTCTGTCTGAGCTGACCAGGGTATACCTGTCAGCTTTGCATGCATCAATACCTCTTAGATACAGGCCGTGCACTTGGGCAGTTAGGTTTCAGACTTTTCTAAGCTGTATCACTAAATTTCCAAGTGTAAACCAAAGCTAACAACGAAAAGAAAATACTGGCTTAAAGCAAGCAATGCCGGAAAGTAACGGATCCCAAAGTACGAAAACTCTTAGATTCACTTTTTTTGTACAGACTGGTATCCTACAATGCTTTCAGTACTTCTAGAGAAGTACACTGTTATAGAAACATAATAGAGGGCTGTATATATTGGAGAAAGTCTCAGTACAGAACAGAAACTTTGATTTTTTCCAATAGGGTCATTAGTTAAGAGTTCAGTAATACCAAAGTTACTCATTCACAATTACAGAGCAACTACAAAAGCCAAACGTTTTACTATTTAATTCTAGTTTTTTTGATTGAACTCTTGTAATAATACTTTGTAGTTATATATGAAGTAATGTGATCAGCATGTGTCATATGCTGAATGCAGAGGTGATTTAGAACCCTGGGGAAAGACTGCAAAGTGGTGCAGGAGAGCTCCTTCCATGTGATTTAAGCACAGGTACATACCAATATGCCACTGGTATTAAAGGGACTCCTTAAGAATTTCTATTAGTAACGGTCGTCTTTTCCTTCCCCGCTGCCAAACCCTTTCATCTCCATCTAGGACAGATCATGCCAGCAGCATCATACTTCAGGAGATGATTTTAGTGATTAGTATGTTTTTATGTGTGCAAAGATAAATATATACATCACAAGGCACAAACAAAGCATAACAGAATGTGGGCAAACATCAGACCTGCTGAGACTATTCCACAGCCCACAACCAGCTCCCAAGAACAGTGTCTCCTTCACTGATGAGAACTATTACGCCATGGGCCTGAGCCATCACCAGCCCCAGGAACAAAGACTAAGACCTTCAGTCTAAATACTCTGTGGAAACCTGGATTATACAACAAAGCACAGCCAGGACTTCTGACAAGACAAATGGAAGCATTCTGGAGTTGCTATGGCTTTGTGCCCAGGCACTGCTGTCATCTCTGTTGCCTTTCCTCTGGAGAGAAGTATGAAAAAGGCTGAGTTGTATCTATACTGATGGGATGGAAACTTAGCTTGGATTGGCAGGAGACGTCGCTGAAATTCCTGCTACCTGACAGTCTGTCCTTTGCTGTGCTAGGAATACTTCCAAGCTTTGGAGTGGACTAACCTGACCTACAAATGTAGAATACCAAACAAAAAAAACCCTCACACTTTTTCCAAAGTGCTCCACTTAATTTGTCAGCATAATATCAGCCTCGCTTGAAGCTAATTTCAACTTATGTTTTTTCATCTGTTACTGGATCTCATTCCAGACCTGGGCCACCACTGCTGCAGCAGAATAAAGTCTGAATGCACTTGATACATAAACAACATTTAACAGCCATCTTTGACTTACATCATGCAGTTAACTCCCCAGAGCAACAGTTCAGATTTTGCGAACTGTTTCCAAACCCCCAGTTTAGAGTTTTTATATGCAACATATCGCTAGGAAATACTTATTGCAATAATGGCTACATACTGTTGCCTTATTGCTTATATACTCTATATGTAAGTCCATATATAATATAAATTGCATTTTTGTCTGTGCATAATTTATTCTCTGCAAACATTACTCATTGAGTTTTAATTATCCCTAAAAGAACATTGTTAAAGCCTACAGGATGACATTGTGAACACATACCTGGTAAGATGACTGACATACCAACTGCAAGTCTCCTTTGAGTCAGTAAGAATACTCTTTGCACGAGAGAGAATAGGCAGACACTGCTCTGAGCCGTTATGCTTGTAAGCACCAAAGCCAGAAAGCCTGATTACATCATGCAAATCTGCCAGGTTTTGCTCTTGACTCTGTACTCCTTAACACGTTTCTTAAGAGATACTGTAACCAACAAGATTATATCAAGGGATTTGTTTGATGGGAAATTATTTGAAAATCTGTAATTTTTAAATTTTTTAAACACCATTTCACGCTCTTCCCTACCAAAAAGACTGAGCATTAATTAAACTTTGGGAAGAGGAATAAAAATCATAACTGAGAAAAAAAAAGAACGTTGTTTATAATCCCAAATGTTCAAATTAATTCTCTGTCAATGTTTATTCTAGTAGATGTATGCCTTCAAACTACTTTTGTCAAGGTACAGTCTGTTTTTACACCGTAAGAAAACCGTCATTTCACAACAGAAATGTTGCCTATTCCAAATTACATAGCATAGTTCCACTTAACATACATGTGTCTATTAGCTATGCACTACTTAGATACCAAATTGAACATTTGCAATGGCTTGTTATAGGGCAGAAGGTAATGCTGTATTCGCAGATTGTAGCAATGTGTAACAGAACTCCTTTGGGAAGGCCCATCACAGCCGAGCAAAAACTCACAATGCTTCCAGAAGCCTGGTGATCAAAGCAGTATTAATCCAAATGGTAGGAACTATCGAGTGTATGTAAAGTTAAAATTATGTCCAACGTAGCAATTAAAGAGATATTGAACTATTTTATACATTTAAAAAAAAAATACCCCAATGTACATAATTTTCCAAGTAGAAATAGGACAAGTATACTGCAATTGATTTTGCTGCAGGTGAATATCATAGAATTGTCGAGGTTGGAAAGGACCTTTAAGATCACCAAGTCCAACCATTAACCTAACCTGACAAAAACCACTTCTAAACCATATCCCCAAGTACCACATCTACCCTTTTTTTTTAAACAACTCCAGGGATGGTGAATCCACCACCTCCCTGGGCAGCCTATTCCAATGCCGGATAACCCTTTTAGTGAAAAAAGTTTTCCTAATATCCAAACTAAACCTCTCCTGGCTTAACTTGAACCCATTTCCTCTCATCCTCTCACTTGTCACTAGGGAGAAGAGGTTAGTCCCCATCTCTCTACAACCTCCTTTCAGGTAGTTGTAGAGAGTGAAGGTGTCCCCTCAGCCTCCTCTTCTCCAGGCTAAACAGCCCCAGTTCCCTCAGCCGTTCCTCATAAGACTTGTCCTCCAGACCCCTCAGCAGCTTCATCGGTTCTCACAGCATGATGGGCTTTGCTAAAAGGACCCTTTAATACATAGGACTCAGGATAGTTTCAGAGATTTCACCAAAGAGCAGCAGTATCCCATGAGAAAAAGGAAAAAAAGGCAATGAAACTGTGCCATGTGACTTATCTCTAGATTTAAAAAAAATGCATTGCATTAAGTCTTCAGCAAAGGACACTGCATGAAGACATCGGCAGCAGAACTAGAGAACGAAGACTGTCACTAACTGCAGAGGTAAATCCCAGAGCTCAACAAAGACTGTTCTAAGCCCAGTAAAGATGATTACATTTTTCTGTTTCTTTCCGTTACAGCTTAAATTAAAACATTCAATTACAAAACCCAAATGCCTCAAGCAGAGATTCCTAAATCTATGGAAAAGCAAACAAGCCATTTCTATCAATTTCAGAGCTGTTTATCTATGCAGGACTCAGACATTACAGTGATGGGAAATGCAGAAATTCTAATACGGATCTACAATCTTAAGATAGAAACAAGCTCAATAAACAAAGCCTTGATTTTATATCATAGTATGATAACTTTACTCATCATCTTAGACCCATCACATGTAGATAAACACAGTTTTCAACACAGAAAATTAAGTATTAATAAACATAATTAAGAGCCATTCACTTAGAAGTGACTACCCTCCTTCATCTGCTGCAACAACTAGGAAAAGGAAAGGTTACAACTTCATTACTTCTTCAACTTCAGACTGCACAGTATAGGTTCATACTTCCCATTTATTAAGTTACATATTATTTCTATTAAAGGTCTTTCTGGACAATTTACATAACTTGCCCTAAACACAAACCAAGCCCCAATTTACTGATTAATAATCTTTCCCCCTCCCCCCTTTGCCAGAGACCTAGGATGGCAGCTGACTTTTTCAACCCTTGCTGTGGCACATTTGTGTTTTACCACTCCAACTAATTTGATTGGCATCCCACGTAAAACAGCTGGAAAACTACTTAAGAGATCCTGTCAGCTCGCACAGAAACTGAGTGTTTAACCTCATATAAGGCCAGTGGCATGCCACATTCTTAGTGTTTATATATTTCGTTCTTAGTGAAATACATTGAAGAGTGATTTTTCCAGACTGCACTGATTATTCTAAAAGCTTTTACAAATTTTAGAAGACTCCTAGATGTTGTATCTTGTATCTGAGCCCTACAGCCTGATGCTTACAAACAACAGTACTTAATAGTACAAACTGCATAAATTAGCTGCTGATCATAATACCTTTACCGAATTGTATTTAAACAGCTATACTTTTTCCGAATTTTATTTTAAACAGCTATACTTTTATGTATCACATTTTTTCCATAGCACCCAACAAATGATTTAATTTAATGTATAAACAACTATTTATGCATACAGTTTACAACTTATGTTTTCAAAGGCTGTTCAGATGCAACCCAAGAGACAGGCACAGATTTGCTCCTACCCCCAGGTTATGCAGGTCAAGGGCAGCACAAGGCGGGGTTCCGAAAACAAGAGTGGGCTTTAGCTTTTGAAAGTCTTGCTATGAGATATACAAACTCACAGAAGTTCTGGCTCATTCGTGTCTACAGCTTATGAGGGAGGAGGGAAAACAGGGATAATGTTTAGTTTATGAAATGTAAAGCACAGAGACCAATACAAAATATATCTCATGTATTTCTGTAGACAGTAAAGGTAAAACATCTTTATGTTAGAAAGCCATTTGTACTTCAAAGGAAAAGTTAATTGATCTGAAGCGTTAAAATTAGTTCTATACTTAGGACACATCTATAGTATAATAATTTATTACCATGAATAGCTTGCTATGAAGTAGATTTTATCAATGCATTTGGAAAAAGAACAAACCTGTTTCAGACTGCGTTTCAGTGGCTCTTTCTTCCACTTTAGTAGGGGCTGATTCTGTTGACTCTGTTACTGCAAAAAGTCAAGTAACAAGCTTTTTTATTGCCTCTCAATTTCTGCACAACAAGAGTTCTGTATAAAATGTTAAACTGTGATCTTAGACTGGCGAGTTCTTCAAGAAATGCACCTTCCCTTAAGCCACCAGCGCTCATTGTCACATTTCCCAGATGTTTTAATCTCAACTCTCAGGTATTTTTGAACCAAAGAGAATTGAATTTTTATTCAAACAGAAGAATTACAAAAGAACAATACAAAACTTTCTCTACAGTTCTTCTCAGTCCATTTCCTATTAAACCCTCTCTGATACAGAGAAGCTAATCTTTTCTCCCCACCCCAAGCTGTCCATCTGATTAACACAAACATAATTGTTATAGTTAACCTAACTAAAATTAATTTGTTATTTTCTGCTTTTTTCTGAACTGTGTGCCCTAAAACCTGCCTACTTTCTCACAGTACACAAGTCAATCTCATAAAGTAGTATTACCGCTCCGTACAATCTGAAGATGTTTGGCACTTGTTATTTTACTTGAAGTTCTTATCTCATAAGGTGGTATTTCTTTTAAGTTTAGCCAAATTGCCATACTTTCAGTTGCCTCCCAATTAAACAGCATAAAAAGATTACCAGTCTCATTACTGCTTCCACTTTGATCTTCTGGTGCTCTAGAGGGTGGTGATGGTGCTTTGCGCTTCACCCTCCGTAGAGAGGAGTTCACAGAAGCGGTGTCACTGAGCGGCAGAGAACCTTTCCATACTAATCCCAGAGGGGCCTAAGAATGGAGACAGGGGAGGAAGAAGATTATTAGCAATCAGAGAAAAACAGCAAAATAGCTCTAGTAATTATTCTCCAAAAGTATTTATAATATGCATTTGGGAAAGAGACAGTATATACCTATTACCGAATGTATTATGTTTCTCATATTAATTCCTCTAAGGAGTAGTTTAAAAAAAAAAAAAAAGAAAAAGATTTTCTGGAGTAATTGAATATATTCACAGAGGTACAAGACACAGCAGTAAAAGAAAATCAGTTGTTACGCATACTGTAGAAGAGAATTTGAATTCTTTTATGTCCAAAGGCTATTCTACTAACCCCAAATAATTCTTTTCTAAAAGTAGCTAAAAATCATTGTGGAAAGAAGCTTCAACTATACCCCACTGCAATGACACGACACAATGCTGCCTCCTCCATTCCTTGAGCAGCAGTCCTAATTGGGCTGTATACGTAATTATTAGGATTTTGTTCCTCTACTTGAAATACATGAACTTTTATAGAAATTTTTTGAATGCCAGCTTTCAAAATATCTTGGAAAGTACAACTGTCTTATAATCATAATACTTACTGAAATTAAATTGTAGTAAGTTGTAATAGCAATAATTATAATACCTACTGATGTTAAATTGTAATAATGTCCTCATATTGTAGCAAAAGACAAAAAAAATTTCTTCATTCATAGATAATCAAAACCATTTAAAAAACAGACAAAGGCTACTTACCAAAGACTTCATAGTCTTATGATATAGCAGTCCAATTACATTTTAAATTGTTTTTAAAATATGTTCTGTGTCTCAATAAGGCAGTGGCTGTACATTTGCCTGCCACTCTTAACTGCAGTTTGCCTTATGCTGAAGAAACCTTGTATTTCCACATCTGTTATAATGATAACGCTCAGGATCCCAGCAATAAAGGCATGTATTTTGGCATTAGACACAGCTGCCTATTTCTGTAGTAATTCCAATTCCTATCACTTGTCTACTTGACAATATAATAAAATCCAGCAGTGATGTCCATTTCTTGCTAGAAGGATCCATACAACTGGATGTGGGGTCATTTTCAGAGAAGTTCTCTGTGTTTCAATTAACCAGCCCACTTCACAAAGCAGAATATCAAGGAACAGAGATGGCATAAATACACCTAAAAAATTTTGTTTCACTGACAACCCTTTCAAAAAATATCACTGACAAGAGAATGGCTGACTGTGTCAATATCCACAGAATAAGATGCTTATTGTTTAGAAAGTTACCACTGATCAAATACAAATCCTACAGTAAGGGAGATATTAAAGAGCAAAAGCTAGAGTGTTTGGTTGTACGCAATCAAAACTATAAAGAAAATTATTCACAAGAGAAAAGATACTGGCACAAGATGGCTGTGAAGCAGTGTTTGGCAGCTCCTGCTGGATCTCAATAGAATACCTGAATGAATGAACTGGGATGGTGAAACACCATCCTCTGAGCTACCCTGGGCACACTCAGTCATCTGTTTTGTCCCACCTCGATGTTGGGTATGACAGATCCCTTAGATACTTTACTGCACTGTAAGGAGCAACACTGTCCAAAATGTTCACACAATTCTACCTATCACTTTAATGCCAAAGCAAGCAACTCAAAGCTTTTATAGCAAAGCAGGACTCGGGGGCTTAAGGAAAAAAAACAAAGCACAAGGTGAAATGTTCTTTTAAGAACAGCAGAGAATACGGACACAGCACTCCACTCCCAATTAAAAATACTTGCATGCTTGAATAGTTTTCAAACAAGTCAGTTTCTAGATTAAAACATCATGCAACAAAAATCACTTTACACCATTATAGTTTCATATTCACAGTTCCCAAATAGTTCTACATACACACACACAAAAAAGAATAGTATTCAGCATCCAGCATCTGAAGGGGATGTCAAATGTAATATTATTTCCCCAAAGGAGGCTTGTTTTAATTATTAAGTCATTTTTGTCTTTGCTGTTGGGCAGTTCTATTTTTCTCCCCTTCGGTAGCTGCTCTCCAGGCTGTAGCCCCTCCGCTCTGCACACAGACACTCTCTCTCTGTTCAAAGGTCTGCACCCTCATCTGCTTCGCACAGGCTCCCTCAGCTGACTTGGCTGGCACAGAGTTCTGCGCATACTCGCTCAGCTAAACAGATGTCACCAGAGTTCCCTCCTGCACAGAAAGAGTATGTGTGTAGGGGGGAAATAATGTTCTCAGCATAAGAGCACAAATGCTACTAGAAGATTTTTATAAGCCTTTCTACTGCCCTTTGCATCCAGAGAAACAAACGATTTGCAAAGAGAGATTTCGAGAAAGTACTAAATGTTCCAGTTAAGGTTCAAGTGTTGAACAGATTTTCTCAGGAATTATTCAACATATGAATATTAAGAGCTTTCAAAGAGCTAACAAAGGCTGTAATGTGAAAATAGTACTTTAAACAGATGGAAAAAAAATAATGTTATTAAGACGTATCTGACAAAGTTTTGGAATATACATCTGGGCGTTCATGTGTCATACCAATTGCCAATGATAACCAGTGCTTTCTCAGTTACACTTAAATTAAAAATCATGTTAGAATCACTAAAGTAATCAACCATGCTTGTGCAGAAACACCAGTGAACTCTGTCATAATTTCCACAACATAGGCAGGAGTTCCATTTTTACACTGCACACCCTTCTCATCCTGGAACAAGCAAGGATGGAAATGAAGCTTTTTGGCCTCAAATGTGTACAAATTTAGCACCAAATTCCACACCACACCAAGCAGACATGTAGAGGCCAGTGCTTCCCAAATTCCAGCTTCTGTAAGCAGTGGCAGACATGGTGCCTGGCCCTTCTTACCATTTCAAAGAGCAAAGGAAAGGTAATTAAGCCCAAGTAATTTTGCAGCTGGAGTGGAAGGCAAAAAAAAAGTAGTTGGGAAAGAACATAGTGGTAGTGGAGCATTTCAGTGTGCTGGAAAGCATACTTCACACCAAGGGTCACTATGTACACATTTTCATACCACCAGTACCTACCTCTTTTGCTCTGTAGATAACTAGGTTTAACAGAAGACATACAGGCAACTGGGATATCAGAGCAAACTGCTAGCCATATTGCTAGTATTTCTTTCTTCCCTTTGTACAAGTATGCAGACAAATGTATGTTCAAGGAGTAACAGGAAGAGAGTTGCATTTGCTCTTACACGCACTTGACATAGTATATGACATAAGCTTCCCAAAAACCTTAAACTTAATGAAAGTACTACAGAAGTAATATACCTCTGACCTACTGGAGTGAAAGGACATATAGAATATATTTGGAGGAACTCAGCTGGTGTTATTCTGTCCAAACACCCAATATTAACTATCTTCTCCTATGATTTATCTACACACTTGCCAGTACAGAAGTAAATACAATAAGGAGACAAGGATATGCATTAGGTATACTGAAAAGTACACGCATGCAATGTTCACCACGAATTCTGAATGATAGCAGAATCATATCAAATGATCTTCATGCAAACTTAAGCAAGAGCAAACAGGTAGTCCCAAGCATTGTCTTCTCCCAGGTAACGCTGGCTTTATTCAAGACCTCCTGATGTTCACAGTGCTCACTGCATCATTGCCCAACTTCTCCTTTAAAACTCTGACCATCAAGTTTCAGGCAATTGAGCCTCTGGTGTAACTTCTTAAGCATGGAACTCATCCCTCCCAGAAATCTTAACTAAGTTGTTGCGTGACAGTGGCTAACAAATCTTTTCAGAAATACTTTATGCTTTAGTTGCTTCCCACCCTTCCCCTTCCCTTTCTTTTCTAAGGGGTAGACTGGACGTTTCAATTTCTTTAGGAGTTAGGGCTATGTAAATAAAAGCAAGCTATATTTCTACAGTTGAGGAGTTCTATCCATCATTTAAAAGGGTAAATGTTTTGACTAAAAATCTCCACTTAATTGTTCCTACCCAAGCATAGTTAACATGTGCTCCCTTACAGTAACTAAAAACAGTGCAAGGAGACACACATCCACGGGATAAAAGGAAGATATCAGTGTCTACTTTTTATAAATAAAGCGTTAGGAAGAAAATCAGCAATGGCATTTTGGACATAATAAAGTGTTTTTCTTTTAAAATAAATTTTCTTTTAAAGAAGTGTTATTACTAGCAAATTGCATACACTTAGGAAAACTGTGAAGATACACATCCTGCATTATACAACAGCACTTTGCAAAAACCCTTGAGAGTTCTCCCTACTTTCAAGTGTATTTAAACTTGCTAGTTCTAAACATACGTCTGGCAAAAGCCATCTTGCCCAAAATTAGAACTAACAAATAAGTGAGGGATTTCAGTATTAGAGACTAACATGCTCATTTCCAATCTGATTTAACATAGAAATTTGCTGGACAAACATTAACTATTTAAGCTTACTAGTCATCTTCTGAGTCTCACATAAAAATCATGCTACGTAGTAACTTGTAAAAGCTACCCTTACATGCGTTGTACTAATTTCTCGCCTAAAAATAGGAACATATCTCCAAAACTAATTCTGTAATAACTCTGAAATTGAGGCAGAAAAAATTCCAACCCTCATACCAGAATGTAACTGCTCATATAAAATGACAGCAGTTTCTTTTTTAAGGGAAAAGAAGTGGAGAAGCTGTAGGAGGTAAACATTAAAACCCTTTTTCATACTGTGAGAAATTGGACTACAATACACTGTGAATTTGAAGAAAGACAACAGTGAGAACACTGTTCCCTTAAAGTTGGCTCATTTCACTGTTGTCTGATGTTACTACTTTGGCATGTTTCTATCAAAACCAGGCAAACGGTTTATCCAGGCAAAACTGACATTTCACTTTGTCTTCCTAGTGGATGTCACAAAAGAGATTTGTCCATAATAAGGCACATGCAGAAGGTCATCCTGGTCCATACAAGAAATAAAGTATGTATGCAGTCTGCCAAATAAACTGAAGGGCAGGCTTCAGAACTTAGGCATTCTTAAAATCAATGTAATTTGCAAGGAAATGTTTCTTGTAAGACAAAAGCAGATAAAGTAACCCTTAAGAAAAAAAACCCAAACCCTATATCCTAAGTTTTGTAAATTAACTTAATGGGACACTGCAATAACAGTGAAACTCCCAGACACACTATTTGGCCCAGCAAACACACCAATCCTCCCGGTGAGCAACCCAAAAAAGACTAAGTCCTACCAGCAGGATGCACATTTTCAACAGTGGAGAATATGAGACCAAATTTTTATATTGTTTACAATGAAATAATTGTGGTTTAGTGTGGCCATTGTGCTTGATGCACTACTGAGAACGTGGATTAAATGAGTATAAAATTGTTCACTCTGGGTTGAGAAAACATGAATGCACATGATACAGATGATGAAAGGCTGTGCAAACATCAAAACTGACTTTATTCTACAATACTTCTGTGCTTCATTTCAAATTCTGTATTTAGGATGCCAAATCTTGGAACAAAGACTGATTCTTACTATGTATTTAAAATAGTGCCCAGTTTCATTTATAAAGTTGCAAATCCTGTAAATGACATGTTAATTTAAATAAAAATTATTTTACATTGTCCCTCGCCTAACACCTTATGTTTTTAAGGGAACTTTCATTTATTTTACAGTGAAGTGAAACCAGAAGTCTCAATAGCTGGAGATACCTTTTTGTTTATTCTAGAGACTTCAGTGGAAGCTCTGAGAAACAAGGTTCCAAATCTTCCCCTTGCCAGCATTACTCAAGCAGTGCTTGATCTCACATCAAAACCAAGTATTTGTTGGTTTCTGTTCGTGATGGAGCCCTATTATATGTTTTCTGTTCTCCTAATTATGTGCATACAGTTTTGAAAATCAAGACTCTGATTCGCCCATATGAAACAGAAAAGTCTAAGTTGGAAGGAACCTTTGGAGATCATTTGGTCCAACCTTCTGTCGAACACAAGGTCTTAGATTAGGTTATTGCAGGAGCCTGTCAAGACACAGCTTGAATATTTCTCGTGAGGGAGTTTCTACCTCTTCTCTTGAGTGACATATTCCAATGTCCAACTGTTCTCACAGTGATGTTTTCTTCTTGTATGTGAACGGAATTTCCTCCAAAGCAACTAGTGTCCATTGGTCCTTATCCTGTCACCATGCATCCTTTTGAAAAGTATACCTCTACTTCCCCTGTAACACCTTCCACGTATCAGAAGAATTAGTTTAGATCCCACCTGAGCCTTCTTTTCTCTAGAACATCTACGTTCTCCAATCTTTAAACATCATGGTGGCCCTCCACTGGACTCTTGCCTGGTTTTAATCTCTATCTTGAACTGCAGGAACCAAATCTGGACATAGTAGTACAGGTGTGGCCTAAAAAGTATTGAGTATAGTGCATTCAAGGTGGATCACATAGCCAGACCCCAGCCTGTACAGGTGCTTGGGATTACTCCGTTCTAGATAGAGAATTTCACAAGCATCTTTTTTAAATCTCATGTAGTCCCAGCCTGTCACTTTCTCCCTGAATGGTGGCTCTTCTGGTGTACCTACCGCTTCACTCAGTTTAGTGTCAACTTCAAATTTGTCGAGGATGCATTCAATTACATCATCTAGGTTGTTTATAAAGAAATTTAACAGTATCAGCCATAGGCCATACTGCCGACTCTTCAGGAATTCCACCTGACAGCCAGCCTGACTTTGAGCCATTAACCACCACCATTTGAGCTGTTTAGCCAGTTTTTGTCTTACCTTGTGGTTCATCTGTCTGGTCCACACCTTACTACCTTTTCAACAAAAAACATTGTGGCAGACAGTAACGAGCACCTTGCTAAAATAAAGGCAGACGACCTCATGCTTCATCCTTGGAATTCTGCTTGCCACTAACTTAAAAAAGCCTTTCTTGTTACTCTTGACATCTCCTGCAACTTCAAGCTCCAGGTTTGCCTTTGCATTCCTAACTGCATCTCTGCATGTCTAAAAAGTACCTCTGTATTTCTTTTGGGGAATTGCTCCACCCTCACATGCTTATTTTTGCACTTGAGCTCTCTCGGTAGCACATTTAAATGGGACTGGTTATTTTTATGCCTACTCCTTTTCCCACTTAGGGGAACGGACCACTCTTGTGCTGCAGGAAGGCTGTCTCTGAAAATATCTCAGCACTCTTCCAAGGAGCAGCTTTATCCTCCAAGGAAGTCTGTCACAGGATCCCTCCTCAGAGTTGCCCGATCAAGTTGCACTATATGTACTATATGTACTATGCAGTCCAAATTCATTCATTAGATGATATTTATTGGACCTTAGATATTAAAAAGACAGAATATTTTACATGAATTAATAAAATTCAAACCACAGAGCAAATATTTGCCCACATTTAAGTCCCAAGCTCTGTATTATGTGATAAATCACTGTGCAATCAAATCAGAATGAAACAGAAGTCATCTTAAAAAACACATTCCAAACACATTCTAAGTCCTAAGAAAGCTGCACAAAGTAATACAAAATAGAAAATACAGACAAAAATACAACTTAATCTGGCCTTCTGTCTTTCCTTCATGAGCTCTTCAACTTCAGTCAAATCACTTTAGATGAATAAGAAATGTCAGTGCAAAATAATAAATCTAAGCAATTTTGTTGAGTGACAGATCCTAGCGCAGCAGTCATACATTACTGTTAGACATAATAGGATATTAATCATTTAAAGCATGTTGACATTAATAAATTATTTTCAAAAAATCTGAATTCAATTAAAAGACAAACATGATGAGGTAAAAAAAGATCATGATTTTTCCCCTCCAAAGTTCCTTTTATTGAAATACAGAAAGAAACCTTTGTCTTCTTCAAATGATAAAGCCTTTCAGCAGGACACAATACACAAATTCAGAACTTCTGTTAAACAGTGCTCTCTTGTGGTTCTGTGCCTCAATGAAAGAGTAAATCATTGTATACAGATAAAGGAAGTCACGGTATGAAATTTCTTGTCTCTGAGTCTAACACAAATTAATCCCTCAGACTTGTATTTCATTTAGTTCTGGATTTTATTTTTCTAGCATGCCAATAACCCTTTTTTTAAAAGACCACCTTTAGATCCTGCATTCAAAGCAAAGTATGAAATAAAAAAAAAAAAAGTAACGACAATTTTAGCCTTGACCTTTAATTGGAATTCACAATTGACAGTATGTGCAATACCAGGATAATACTTAATCCATCTTTTCTCCCAAGTTCTGTTGGCAGACTTTCTGCACTGCATGGGATATATAGGTTACTTAAATATGTAGCCCACATCTCATAGCTTCAATTAAATATATCCCTATTTGATTGAAATAAAACCTTACTTTAACTTGCTGGGAGCACAAGAATGTTAAGACTACTTCCCAAGATTTCCACCTTTTTCTAGTAATGTAATGTATAGAACAAACTACTCTAGCACATTTAACTAAAACATTAAAATTGACTGGAAAGATCAAAACATCAATTACTAGATATGATAAAGTGAAACAATGTTCTCACATTTAAATATAAAAAATATTCATTGGAAAGAACAAAAAGGTGCTCAGAATACCAACTTATATAAGAAGTTGGTTTTGCCTTTTCAAAATATAGCAGCTACTTCGGATACAGGATATAAAGTTTAAAAGGAATGCATCTTTCAATTTCTGTAGTTATTTTCAAACTAATCTTTTAAAAAGCAAGTACTACGCTTTTATTTCCTACTTATTTCAAGCCCCAGCATATATTAACAGGGTTATCAGGCTTATGATGTCTAAACTTCTTGATTTAACAGAAGTGAAGCAAACGTAACTAACCTGTTCATTTCTATCAAGGCTGTTCGATTTCACAATATCAGATGCTGGTCTGACTTGGGTTTGTGCAAGTTCCTGGGGAGCACTCTGGGAATTTGGCATAGGCGGTAAAGGAGCTCTCCGTTTCTTCGGCATTTCAGATGGCAGAGTGTTTGAATCATACTGCTTACTAACAGTGTTAGATCTTGTGACAAATGTTGGCCTTGGCTTGCTCATCAATGGAGTTGCTGGGGCACTGGCAGCCTTGGGGTGCGAGGAAAGAAAAAAAAAAAAAATCCAAGTTACTTAATACTTTCTGGAAAACAAGCAACAATATTGATTGCTCAAGAGGAAGAGTTTTGTGTATACAAAGTTACATCTTACTTGTTCTCTTTTCTTTTTGCTTCGTTGAAAAAAGCTGAAAAATCCTTTGTTTTCTTTCTCTTTTAGAACATCTAAGTTTTCAGATTGGTAGGAGTCTAAAACAGAAAACAGTAGTTCTAGATGTTATTTATTGCACAGATTACTTCGCCGGCATTCTTACTATTTCACTGTCTGTCATAAGCCTCCTGGAAGGATATACAAAACACATCGTAAATCACCTATATTCATAGTTTTTCTAAACACTGCAAAATGAACAGGTTTCCTACCATCCATGTTCTTCCTGTCTTTCTCAGAACTCAGAATAGATGAGTTTCAGCTGTTATTAATAACCCCAGCACTTTATCCAGCCCATCCCACTTGTCATATGTTATGGTTCATATCACAAAGGCTGTAAAAGGGAAAAAGAGCATCAGCCTCTCCAGCTCTCAATTCCTAACAGTTTAAATTCACGGCAAAGTGTGAAGTGGGACAAGTCAGGCACAAGCTTGCACATGGTACAACTATGGAGAAGGACCACTGAAAGCCGTGATAGGTGCTGCACACGTAACTGTCATAGTAAAGATAGTCAAGTCCATTCTGGTATCTTGCAGAATTTATCCTCCTTATATTATCTTATTCATGCAGACAATTTGTAAATCTAAAGGATGTCTCTGTTTGATTTTTACTAGATTTAACTTGATTGCAAATATAATGAGCAAAAGAAATCAGCAAGGCCACTGTGGGCTCCTGGTACAAGTATCAATATAAACATGACTAAATTTAATCAATCAATCTAGCATAAAACTATACAGAAATACTTTCTATATAGCTGCATATATCTACTTCTGTATTATCTTTTCAAATATGCATTTATGATAGGACAGAGATAATGACTCATGTCACCGTTAAGCAGATGTTATAATAGGAGCAGATGGTAATGTCACATAAGTGCTACAGTTTCACCGCCTATTTCAGTAAATCGTACCTTGCAAAGACGGTAAATTTAAATCAACTGGTGATGTGGCTACAGAAAGAGAAAAAGAAAGACAGAAAATGTGAATCTGAATCAAGGATGCAGTTATAAGTTACAAACACAGAAAGCCAAGCTGAATCTTCAACATTAGGAAAAAGTAACTGGGTACTTCCCTGAAGTAAAAAGACGTGTATCTTTATACCTAATGCTATAAACCATTAAAGAACTTGAGCCTGAAGACATGTATCACAGACTGGAATCTTGTAAATAAGGAGAGAGGGTCCACTTATATTTCAAAAGGAAAGAGGAAAACTAGTATATAGAACAGTTTGCTCTGTAAGTTTTGGACTGTCAGGCAGTCCACGCTTGGAAAACAAAAAGGAATGTATAATGAAAACATAATCTGAACAAAATAAGATTTGGACTTAAATTCTAGGAAGTAAAGGTGTACCTCACCATTTACTTTCACAAAGAAAGCTGAAAATTCAGAGCTTAGAATTCGTCTGCAAAACTGAAATGCTGAAATACTTTGTGCCAAGAGAACTGAAGTATATCTAAATTTCCTAGCGGGGCACTGCCTTGTAGAAAGTGCATATGCCCTTGTATTCTCTCCTAAGGATTTCTGGCTGTTGCTTCAAACGAAGCACGCATCAGACTGCGCAAAAGGCAGCTCTGCCACTCTGCAGATGAGAGCAGCAGCCAGACAACAAACAAGACAATGCACTATGGGCACATTTAGTCCAAGTAACATGTTTAGGCAAGTAAAAATACGTTGTTTTCCAGTGAAGAAGAGAAAGATATTTCGTTTTTGTTTTCACCATGGGAAAAGGACATATTTTCCAAATCTGTCATTCTCCTGTTCTTCAAGATAACTGGCCTTTGGGAAGTAACTGAAAGAACTCTTGAAACTGTAACCACCAAATGATAAGGTTACTCTGTTTCCATTGAAGGGGAGAAAAGACACAAAAAAAAACAACAAAACCCCCCAAGTTTGAGAGCAGGAAGAAAAACAAGCAAATAGAACAGTGGTCAAGAACAGGAATGAGCCAGTATTACTGCATTCTATATAGAGGTAAAATTTCCCGTGAGAAGTGTCTGAAAGAGAACAAATCACGCTGTATAGAATTTTTAATCACAGTACAATAAACCCTTCATGAAAAAGACAGGCTTACAGCTGAAGTTAAAACCAGGCATAGGAAATGTACAAATATAAGGAAATTAGTTCATAGTGCCCCTGTTGGACCATGACTAAAAAGAGAATTAACATTCCTTCACAATCTATAAAATTAGCAAACAGCACTCAGAAATATACATAAACACCACCAGAATATTCTAACACTTTTAAAATTTTAAATATTTTTAAAATGAAACAATCTCTCTTATGTTTCTGTTCTTTTCAGCTCAACATGACTCTGTGTCTTTCTGTAAGCTAACGGAAATACAGTGGTGTTGGTCTTTTTGGGGAAGAGGTGGGGGAAGGAAAGGAAGCGGTTGCTTTTAAGTGATGATTTGTAATTAGCCACCTTTACTGGTACATAAGACTTTGTTAGAAAATAAAACATTTATATAGCACTTCTCAAACATAAGTACAGGTAAACTTGTTTCAGTTTCAATTTTGCAGAAGACTAATGAAATATATACTAAGTTGCTAGAAATTAATTTCTTCATAAGTAAAAAAACCCAACAAAACATATACATTATTGAAATACTAACTCACTATCTTTTCTATAACTGCCATTTACAAAAGTTATCTTACCTCGACTGATATCCATGGCATATAATTCTCTTAGTCCAAGGTCATTAAGAGATTTTGTCATATCAAGGGGTTCTTGAGACTGGTAATTCTTCAACAGCAGAGTGTGTGAAGGATCAAACTCACATTTACTACAGATAATTGGTACAAGTTCTTGAAGGGGTGAATGTGGACTAACTCTTATTACTGTCTTCTGTGTCTTCTTGTAGTTTATCACTACCCTTACTGTTTGCTAAAGAGAAGAAAGTTCCAATAAATACCAGCACAAATTCTGAAACTAGCATTTTTATAACGGCCTTACAGTGGTAACACAAATTCCTCTTATGGCCAACTTCACCAGTGTTATAGATTCAGTAACATTACGAGAGAAACTAAGTAATATTTTATGACACATGAAACTAACTGCTCCTCCTTTAGCATCTGTCATTTGCTGTCCAGCAGGGTACGTGCCTGGAGCCAGATGCCCTACAAGGTTACATTAGGTAGTTGTAGAAGTCAGTCTATGAGGTGTGTCTGCGTGTGTCTGTGAGTCTGTGTGTGCACATGCGTATGACAATGGTAAAAGGGCAGCAGAATAGCTCCCCTGGCGCTGTGTAAGTGCCTTAGATAAATTAAAAAACAGTATTCTTCTCTACAGCAGGAAGACAAAGGTGGAAGAAAAGATTTAGGCAACACCCAGGAGTTGCTTTAGTACTTCTAAAAGCTCCTGCCTTGTTAAGGGTGTATATATATATATATAAAAAAGAGTAACAACAAAGTACAATATGTATTAAAGGAAAATGAACATACAATCAGAAGGGCATATATATCACAGCATGACAGATGGTACAAGTTGTTGATTTTCAGTTTGTGGAAGGCTGTATTCAGCCACACTTTATCTGCAGAATTTGTCAAAAGGACAGTAAGGCGTGGGATTTCAAATGATATTGTAATGTTTCCTTCTTTCAGCAGCAAAGATGTTTGCTGCAACAAATTGAGATATATTTTACCTAAGAGGAGGTTATCAATAACATGGAGCCAAGCATTTCACAGGGGTACATGGTGAGAGGATGACAGACAGCAGGAAAAGCTGAAACAAGAGGCTGAGCTACCAGCTCACCATTTTGAATACAACAGTGATTCTACTTTCTCAATACACTTTAATTTTAGTTCTCACCTCTGGTATAACTGGAGCAGGTTTCTTTTTATCCATTTGTTTTGGTTTTACAATCACCTTTTCCACTTCAAGCATTCCCACTGGTGTGTTGGGTTTGAATTTAATCTGGCTATTTTCTGCTGATATCAACTCTATAGTATAACTTGATGGATTTAAATGATACTGTGCACAGAGAAAGATCAGCAAGTCCATCATGGGCTTCCTGTAAAAGACAAATGGAACTGTCACAACAGATGACAATTAAGCAGGCTATAACAAAACGTGCTACTAAACATTTAACCCAAGTCATCCTTTCCCTTCCATGACTAAATCATTGCTGCCTGGCACCAACTATAAATAT
>VZSZ01001796.1:362626-405511 GCA_013398815.1 Ibidorhyncha struthersii
AGTAAAAGGGGAAATTTTTGCTTGTGTGAAGTGATGCTTTTCCTGAGGTCAGCAGGGAGATGTGTATTAGCCACCTCATTTGACACTTGATGGGAACTGTAGCAGTGGTGATAAATGCCCTGCTATTCATTAAGAACAGTTTCCTTCCAAAGCTTGAAATTTTTATATCCATTCTGAGGTTACAAGGGACTTTATTTTCAGAAATTCTGAGCATGAACCATTTGGAGGAAGCAGAAGAAATGAAGTTTTAAGAAGGTCTTGCATTAGGGATCCCAAAATGAGAGCCAGGTGTTTATTTAATATAGACAGAGGGAAAGAAGCTAAACGACAATATCGTAGTTGACTGTGATTTCTTGAGAAGCTCTGTGTGATCCAACAGATGTCCTTTTCACAATGAAGTATGGCAAACCAAATTTCTCATATGGAGTCACTAACTCTATGTCCTTGTTCTCTCAGTGCTCAATGAAGAACACACAGAACAGCATATTAAGATAGGGTGAACATTCCCAGTTGCTACTGGAATAAATTTATTAAAGCTGTACTTTAAACAGAAGTGTCATAGAAGTGTCATAGAAGTTTAAATAGACCAAAGGTAAGGGGAGTATCCTAACTTTGCATGTTACAGACACTGAATAAGGTTACAGTCCTATCAGGTCACTGGAACTGGTCATTCCTCAGTAATTTTTAGAGTTGGGCAATCATCGGTAAGGAGCATTTCATTTTGATGCCCTCTACATCTCTCAGTTACAGTTACAAACAGGGAACCCTATCACCTCCTCTGTCTCACAAGGATATTATGAAAATAATTTAAAAGTCTATGAAGCAATCAAATGCTATGTTGAAAAGAACAATGAAGCGTCTAAGAGAACATTAATACAGGTAGAGCTTTATCAGAAATCTTCAGAATTCTCCTAACAGATGGAAGCATTCTGGTAGCATAGCCAAATGTGGAAATAGATAGCTTGTACAAAGAGCCATGAAGCTAAGCAGAATCCTAGATAATATAAAGATTGTGAACACAGTTAAGTAGGAAGTTAAACCAAACTTTTAAAATGATCCATTTCTATAAAAAGAATTAAGAATGACTCAATGTTAGAAATTATTGGGAACCCTGGCCCCCCCCCCCCCCCTTAATTAACCCTAGAATATTATTCCTGTTTTCACTTGGTCTTAAAGAACAAGTGTTCCTTAAGCAAACTGTCTTCTGATTTGCAGAAGCAAGGCTGCACTCTCTGGTGCACATGCTGCATTTCCAGAAGATGGAAACAGTTTGAAAGCTGACAGATATATTTACTGCAGACCTGTTGCTTTTTTTTTTTCTCCCAGAAGAAAGTTTCCACCTGCTTAAGTGGCAAGAAAATACTTGCCTCAGGAGACAAAGGCAGAAGGAAAAATAAAACCAAAAAACATACAGAAATGATGCTCCAAGGTGCCAAAAAGTAGCTATCAAATCGTCTGAAGAGGTATAGAAGAATGTAATATACTCCCATGCCTTCATCTAGATGATATATATCAGCCTGAGGAATACCATGAGAAATACGCTGAGCACTGCAGAAAAAAAAACCTATTCCTCCCTTTCTACATAGCTAAACCAGAGAGTTTATTTCAATTCTTCTCTCATATATATCACAAGCTGCTCTGATTAGAAGAAAGAAGGAACTATTCTATGTCTTGTACTTCTAAACCCATAATGGAACAAGTACATCCATCACACCCTAAGAAGAAGAGAGCTGCAAATGCAAATCATGTCATTCCCCCATTTCACTGGAGGCAGTGGAGGGGAGGGGGGAGCCAGAAGAAACAGCAGACGCTACTTCTGTAGTGACCTTTCAGGTTATCCATCTATCCAATGAGTTACCCATTACTTTTTTTCTGGTGCATTTTTATACACTGACTCTCTTTAAAAGCTGCCCTTCCTCTGGCCTTCAGTTATTGGAGAAGGGTAAGAACACCAAAGATGACCAGGACGAGAATTCACAAGCAAAGATCGCAGAAAGCCGTCCTACGGAAATGCACCACTGCGACAGGGGCAAGCCCTCATGTTAACCAGAGTCACAAGAAGTGACAGAATGATAAGTGAGAAACATAGCTGCTCAAACACAACAGACAGGTACATGCAAATTAGTACATGAAAACAGTGATTTAGTGCAAATTTGCTTTCCATTGGTACTTCCTGAAATGACCTGCTTGACTGGAGGATGCTAGACTTTAAGTCCCCCCCTCCACTGGAGGCCAAGACACCTTCAACAACTGCTTTAGACAGATATTCCTACAGTGATACAAAAAGCAATCTTTTTTTGTAATCACATCCTCCAAAACTTGTAAAACTATTTTTTTCTGAAGCCTTCAAGGATTGTAGATAGAGGAATACATGTATCAGAGTAAATTTAACAGCTTCCATAATTAATGTTTAGTAAAACTCCAAGAAGTGGCCATCAGCTGTCTCAGAGTACATCGTGGGCTTGTCCTCCTTTATCCAATTTCAGTAAAATATTTGCAATTTCTTTAAACTGCATTACGTCACTTGGTTTTCTGGAAATCTTTGATCATAAATTTATTTACATATTCCTGCACCCCTTCATCTCTCATCGATTTTCCTCTGGTTACTTCTACCTGGCTAAATAACAGTAAAAAGTGGATAATAGCAGCCTGTCATTACAAGACATAACTCATGGTTAAATGACGAACCTTCACCTAGAATGTATCAAACCATATTATGTTTGTAAACAACAGTGAAAGGTGTCACTTCAGATACCAGATCAGGTGTTGAAAGAAAAAAAATGCAAATTTCTACACCCCTCCCCAAAAACAAGGGCTAGAAACTTGCTACTTAAAAAAAAAAAAGTTGAGATTCTTACATGATTGAACAAGGTCTTCCCATCCCATCATGAGACTCACAGTAAGCACCACTGAACAAAGAAAACTCTGTCAGTAACCAAAATTATTCCTAGGTAGCAATGGAATAATAAATAAATAAATAAATAAATAAATAAATAAAATGGAAAAGAAAAAAACCCAACAGTTTGGCTTTCTGTAGATCTCCGATTACTTAAGCCTATGGCTTCATGGCCTTCCTTGCAAAAATATTTACTAATCCTATTCTCTAAAGAGAAAAAGTCATTTGTTTTCATGGAGAACAACAAAAAAAAACACCAAAACCCCCAGAATTTGTTACTAACAAATGTAGGTATAATAGGTTTTGAAAAGTAGGGCAACACCACAAAGCTTGTTATTCACTAGCTAGCTATACAGAGTAAACCAACAGTTCAGTAAGAATACTCTAATGACTGAAAATACTCAAGAATGGATCAAATGGAAACTCACAAAGGACTCTTAAGAAAACAAATTCAGCAAAGCTAATGTCTCTCTGAAAGGCATGTGAAACTGAAGCCCCAAACATGCTACCCTGCAAAACTATGTTTGACAGACCATTTCCAAATAAAATTCATGTCACTATCATATTGGCCCTTGAAATCTCTAAGTTAATTTACTATACATTCAATTCTGTGAAAACTTTCTCAAACTCTGCATTTCTTCCTTGTGGACAAAAATCTAACTTGAAATCATCAGGCTGCTAAATAAAGTAAGTTTTTGTTCTTTTCTTCTTTGGCTGCGGAAAATTCTTCAGTCCTGTGCTGTATTTAGAAGCAATGGAGAAGATTCAGAAACTTCACTCTGAAAAACATTCCAATAAGGGAAAAAAAAAACCACCAACCCTCACTCATTCCTTCCTCTGAACAGTGTACCTTTACTTCCTACCACTCATTGCTCTTACCATGAGGGGGTTTGTTTGTTTGTTTTTAAATAACTGTTTGTCTGGATCCCCCTGCAGGAATCCTGGTGATAGGAGAGTGGGAATGCCAGTGTCAGATTATGAATAGATGAGCTGAATCACTATCACCAACTACTACAAAACACAGCCTGGTGTCAAGGCTTAAATAAGAGAATCCACCTATGCCTAAAGGTTTCAAATGAGGAATGAGCTATTTCAGTCCTCCTTCCTATTCTAGTCTCTCAGTTTTTTCCTTTAGTTGCCCTTAGAACAACTTAAGGATCAAAAATTATTCTCTTTTGTAATCTTTTTCTCTAAAACCCCTTTTGGATTTCATTCTGATCCTCTTCTGCCTGACTCTACTCACTTGGGATGTTTCTCTATGTAACATCTTGCTCTGTTCTACACAGCTCTTGCTATCCACTATGCCAAAGCAGAGACCAAACCAACCCAACTTCATCTGAGAACAGTAGAGAAGTTCCTTCTAGTGGACTATGGCATTTGTGCACGTGACTGTACAAACTCAGTTTTGCTTTTCCTGGTATGAGATTTAAAAAGGTATTCTCTGCTCAGGAGCTTTGAACCTCCTCATCTCTGATTATGAACAGGAAAGAGACAAATTAGCAATTTGTCTATTTATGTCATTTCTAGAGGGATCTTGCCTATTTGTCCACAAAATATGACTATCGAGACAGAGCAAAACTAGAAGAAAACAGTTTGTTTCACAGTGGGCTGCAGGTCCTGTACAGTATCTCCCCTCACTCCGAGTGAGCCTAGCAGTGATAATATAGGTTCTTATTTGCAAGAGAGCCATTTATGAAATCTATCACATACAGTATCTTGATCAAAAAAAAAATCAAAACAGTAACCAAGGGATAATAAAACTGACTGGGAAATGTGTATGCTTCCTGATAAGCCTGTGAGGCCTGTCTTGAATGCTGAGTAATTATACACAATGTAATTTGACCAAGCGAAGGAAGATACAAGCAACATTCCTTTCCAGCACTTCGTTCTGAGCAAAGCAAGACAGAGGGCACACAGTACTCATAAGTGTGGATAAAGGGAGTGAAAACAAGAGAGAGAAGTGCGTGACAGTGTACACATGGAGTCTTACCTTTAAGAAATTTTAAAAATAGAGGAAGGCACCGTATTTACAGACAGCAATATTCCTTGCTCTAAACACGCGAGCAAGATCACCATAAAGCATCATAGTAGTCACCAATTATTTCAGAAAATCTCTTCTGAGAAATGTAACCTCAGATTATCCTGAAAATCACATGGAGTCCGGGGTGAGGGGAATCCACAAGAGTTCATCCATTACAGCTCTGGTAAACAAGCTGGTATTTGATGTCTAAGCAACGACCTCATGAACTCCATCAAATGACAAAGCATGCAGACACAAGACGCAAAAGTCTTTATCTTTCAATAAGAAGTGGAGTAGGTGTAACTACACATTTACATATATAAATAAATCAAACAGACTGCTTGCTTTCAGAAGCAAAGACACTGGCAATACACTAACCAAGTACAACGTACAAATAGTTTCTTTATTTTAGCTTAGGAAAGCAACAAACTGGCATCCTAACAGCTCTGATCTATACAAGGCTTTGCATAGAAGCCTTCTTAGTGGACCTGCTATGATAATTAATATAACATTTTAAGTCCCAGGATTTATGATTTCAACTCACCAGTCAATGTCCAGGTCTTTCTGAACTAAAGGTGACTTGAGAGTTATATGCATAATCTATAGTACCAATTAGTAGACTGAAATATGTATTTCAAATTAAAACCAGCTAAGCAAAATATATTTGATGTAAAAAAAAAGGGGGGGTTTCAAAGCTGTAGCTAGAAACTATTTCTTTGAAGCATTATAGATTTTGTCTTAAGCTATGACACCTTTTTTTAAGAACTGCTAGTAGGCTATAGGTAGTAATGCTGAGCAAGTGCTGAACACGTGACTTTGTGCCCAAATAGGATGCAGGAACTCATCTTTAGGTCTAACAAGGAAAACTCATGTGGGAAAATTCAGTGACTCCTACAAACCATTATTTCTCTAGAGATTCACAGTGACTAGAAAGAACAACAGGTATGGCTACACTTCCTGACAGGTGCCATACAGAATTTCTGAATCAGAAAAAAAGTCTTCCCAAATGGTAGAAAAATGTATAAAGTACATGTTTCCACACCTACCCAAAAATGTTCAGGCTTATATAACTCATGTATTTTACTGAGTGATTAAAACCTGGATGAAGGCTGAAGTAAGCTAAAGCAAGAAAAGAAAATTAAACAAAAATGTCATTTTGTGTAACTCACCTCCCATTAACTGTAGTGTACTTGATCACATCTCCTGGCAGGACCACTGATAGTTCAATGTCTTTATCGATTACATTCTCTTTCTGTTCCATGATAAGGTTGGCTGATCCTATGTCATCAGATGCAGAAACAGCAATGGGTTTCGTTTCAGGAGGAGGAGGCGGTGCTTTAGATTTTCTTCTGAAATAAATGGATAAAAACTGAAAGTCACATATGTATTTATACATATGATTCCATACTGCAAACTAACTAAAGTCTCGCAACAGGAACGAACCACACAATTCTTTTCACTCAGACTGTGTGATATGTGCAAGTAGGGGATAAGAGAATATTTTAAACATATGATCAGTGGTGAATAGAAGATACAACAGGCTAACATATCTACCATATTAAAAAAAAAAAAAAAAAAAAAAAAAAAAAAAACATCAAGCCCAAAACAAAAAGTTTTTTTTTAATATAAATTTAAAAAGTAACTTTATTACTGTTTTCCCTCCCTTGGATTACACAAAGAACCCTGCATTCTCCAAACAGATTTACAGGATTAGTATAAACAGAAATACTGTACTAATACAGTCAGAAGCCAAATTGCACTGACAGTATGTTTAATATATAGGATAGATAGGTGGGGAATAATCACACTTTTCCTCCCCAAATTTTTCTTTTGATTTTCAAAATCATTCAAACAAATCTTACCAGCTCTAGTTTATTTACTTCCATACAGTAATAAAATAGCAGTATAACCAATACTACTGTGTTGTAACATTTCTTGACATTTCAGTCACATTATGCTTTCATATTTTCCCCTCACCTATGCTGAGTTCCTATTTTAATTTTCTCATTATCCTTTCCTATCTTAGTGACAAGCCAGTGTAATCTTGAATACAAAGAGTGATCACTAAATAGGTTTCACTTATTTCACCTTAAAAAAAACCCAAAATTGTATAAAAAGGAAAACTCTCTACATCTCAGTATATTTACATTACAGTAGATTCTGAGGGCAGGACTCTCATGTCCTACAACATATAGTCTACCATCCCCTTTTATTCAAATAACTTTCCACAATTCACCAATATTGTCACAGGAAAAGACAGTATTATTAAGAATTTCACCATTAGAAACTAAACCAAAACACGCTGTGGAGACACACTACCTCCTGAGAACTTTTTAATTTCTTATAACCATTCTTCTAAAAAGTTTGAATGGAGTGACATTCACAGAAAGTTAAAATACATTTAAAACATAATGCAGAAAGGTTCCAAAAATATGCTTGCAACTTAGGTTCTGGAGCTGTACCAAAGCTTGTTTACTTTAAAAATAACCAAAGAAATTAACTTCTATAATTGTCCTACAGAATGAAAAGATCTAGCATACAGCAATCAGAAACACATATCTTTCTCGGGAAAACAAAGTTTAAAGTCACTCACAATGAAGAGCAAACAAGGTCCAGAGCAGCATTGCAAAAGACGACTGTGTAATGAGACTTCACATGACCGATCTGTTGCTGAAAGCGCTTAGAGTTTTGAACTTCAGAACTCCGTGCTGAATAATTAACTATTCACAGCCTCTCAGAGCTAATCGGGAGTACTCACAGACCTCCAAACACACTGAATGAGGATTCACCATCAAAATACATACCTCCTCTCCGTTAATGTTTTAAATTAGTTTTGGTACACTCCACAAACAATTCAATACTTGTGGAGTTAGCTTCAAATTTAACTTTGGTCTCTACGGCAACTCACCCGGTTTGTTTCTGGGTTATGTGAATATTGCAAAATGTATGAATCAGACTTCTTTTTGCTCCTCCCTGACCTTTTTTTTTTTTTTTGCGTGATTTTTAGCTTTCATAACTGCCAAAAAGAAATTATTAGCCAATACAGACCATCAATACAACTATTAAAGTAACAACTCCCAAAACTAAAAACTCACCCTATGACATCAATACCAAAAAAATCCAAACCCAAAGTGAAGCAGTACTGCTCTTCCCCTTCTATACTCACTCTTACATCTCCAAGTGCCTTCAAATGATTGTTAAGTGGTATTTATCGCAACTGAACTCAGAATTTAATCTTTGAAGACTACATGCCACAGAAAGATTTGTTTCCAAATGCTTGTGGACTCTATTTTCCTTTAAGCAGACAAATGCAATTTCAACGCTGGAACTCTACTATCACAAGAGAGAGCGCTTAATCGTGCATAGCAATAAATGCACGGTACACATCAGTAAAATGTGGCTTTATTTATACCATGTCTAGCTTATACTATAGAGAGCTAGAACTGATAAAATACTCTTGTCAAAACTTGTGTACAACAGCTAGTTAGCTGAAGTTCCACGTATTTATAAAGAGCACACACAGACACACGGGATCAGGCAGACTAACAAGGTTGGCTGACTGTCCACTTACACCACTGCAGAGCTACGTAACCTACCCATCTCCAGCACATCTGCACGTTCTTTACAGTTAGTTATGCTTACATTTCCCGCCCCCCACAAAGGAGGAAAAATCTCCAAGTATACTTTCTCAGAAGTTATGCCAAGATTTTGGCAACCTCTTATTAAACAACAGGGATCCCAATATTTTCATTTTCTGTTTCCAGATTCCACGTCTCTTTTTTCTTCATTTTTCACCAATTCTCTCATCCTTCATTCTTAGCCCAAAGTATTTACATTTGTTCTTACAGCTTTTTCTTCTCTTGAGTTTGTGCCTGTATGTTGTGACACGAGAGGCTGCCTACCAGGTAACGGAAGCCCTGCATTCCCAGTGCCCCGCAGCTGGTAATGGGCAGTAAGAACAATTCAAGTTATCATAAGTACATCTACAGATGCAAATCAAGAGCAGCAAGTGACACAATAGTGGAAATAAACTTGCAGAAGTAATTTTAACCTACAACCCTCCTCTTTTGTACTATGGAGCCTCCAAGAAGCCGACACAGGTGATTTTCTCACAAAGGCATCCTCCACACGCTATTTTATTCAAACACAAAAAAAAGTAAAACCAGCATTATCCAAGTAACTCCAAGTCTACACCATCATTTCAAACACTTATCCCTTGTAAAGAACAAACAAACAAAAACCCAGTTCTCTCTTGCCTCTTCACACCTCTACCAGGTACTAGCAAACCAGGAGAGTTGCTGCAATTTAATGAATTTGCTAAGAAGAGTGGTTAAGGTAGTTTCTTCTCCTGAAAAGAAGAAAAGCTGTGATTTTCAGTAAGACAAAATACAACCATAACAAAGGGAAGAAATTCACTATATAATAACACTTTAGGGGCCAGAAAAAAGGTATTCAGTAAAAGGTCTTACTCACACCACCTTTCATGTTCAGATAGCTTCCAGATGTGCTAGGAGCTACGCAGACCTAGTCTAATTTTCAAAGTAAATATTAGGAAGGAGTTAGAACAACCAAAACCATACTCTTTATTTTCATGGTCACAATAGAACTAAAAGAAAGACGCAGGAAGAATCAAAGTACAGCTTATTTAGCTATGATATAGAGTGAGTTAAAAGAGAAATTTTTACCAAATAAGGCTACAACTCATAATAAGAACTCATCTGGAAACTGAGCTGCAGTATCCTACACAATGCGGGTCCTCATTCCTTCCTTATCTCCATAGGTCCCAGCCCCATCGACTGACTGACCTTCCTTACACCAGGCATAAAAACTGCCAATCCAAACCCATCTGAAGGGATGTGCTCCCCACTGTCTATCACCAGATAAACAATTCCAGCTGCCTATTACACTGCAACAGCTTGAATGTCGTCTTCTGTTTAATCGATTGCTTAAGACAAAGTAGGGAAAAAAAAAAAAAAAAAAAAAAGAAGAAGAAAAAAAATATCTTTCTTCTCTGATTCTTCCAAGCCCTGGAAAAGGCAGCCAGAGGGACACCCACAACACTCTCACAGGGTCCCACAAACACAAGCTGGTGCAGTCTGGGCAGTTTGTACTTCCCTTGTTTCCAGTGCACCTGGAGCCCACTGCTTACGCCAAGTCTTTCAGCTAGCCCTCATCTTGTGAGAATATATTGTTCCCAAGTGAATTCATATATCTTAGAAATTTAAATTTCTGAAATCCCACCCGCAATTCCTACCAATCTTTGTGACAGAATACAGCTCCTGTAAAGACATTAAAGAATTCTTTCAGCCAAATGCAGATGGAAGATTTCACCATTTTGTTAAGAAAAACAACACGTCTTAAAATCCAATGCAAGGCCATAAAGTCGACTTTTCACGTGTTTCAGATCCTTCTTCTACAAAATGAAGTATCATTGCTGTATCTCAACGTATTTTCTACTTGCCAAAAAAAAATAAGTGTCAATGAACTGAACATGCGGAAGACCTTTAAAAATAAATAAAAAATTAAAGTAAATAAATAAAGCGTCTATTTATTTGATGTAACCTTTTTTAAAACCAACAAGCTTTCAATTCCTGTTACAAAGGTACAAGCAGTATATGTTTAACTATCAGTTAACTAGAGAATGGAGCTTAAAATAATGAGAAATACTTGAACTTACAGTGACCTGGATATTACAGTTCTCACCAGCACTTGCTCTTGATAAAGGATCACTTTCGCCCCCAAAAATGGAGGAAAAAAAGAGGAAATCTATCTGCTAGATTTGTGCACAACCAAAGTTTATGTTTACAACATAAACAACCCACCTCTTCAGATCTTGATATCAAGGAATATTAATGTTTACAGCATTTCCCATCTTGAACACAATTACATGAGACACAAAGAGAGCTGGATAGCCCTCTCACTGAAATTACTTTGGGTCTAACCTCCAGCATCAGAACCGTCCCTAAAGTTTTCTATAGCAATCATCTAAGACAGGAAAGGTCATAAGGGACCACACCTGCAATTCAGTGATCTCTCAGGTACTGAAAAAGTTCATTAAACTTAGTACAATAAGAATTTTCTACTGCACAACAGATAGACTTAAGTTTGTTAATTTGATTTATGGCACCATGAAGAACACTGCTTTATACAAAGAGCAACTACACGATTTTTTATATCAAACTTTACAAAATTATATATATGCCAAAAGTACAAGCAGCACTTCATTTTATTTTCCCTCAGAGTCAGAGGACTCTACTAAGGTCTACTAAGACCACGTCACAAGAGGAAAAAGGCCACTGCAATAAAGCTTTTTCTAGAGCTTTATTTGTCTTTGACCTCTCACCCCAAGCAATTATTATAAAGCTTTCTTGATTATTACAATAATGCTGCTCCACTGCTACGCCATAGTGGCAGACAGCCAAAACCCTGCACATCATCTGCTCAACCAAGGAACAGTTGAACAAGAGTTCAGACCTATATTAAGTACATTTATTTGTTCTGTTTACAATGATACATCAGTTTTGGCCAACAGGTATACAAAATATTTAAACCCCTAATTTTGTCTATAAGCACTCCCAGCCCAATACTCATCTTTAATACACAACAAATTTGTGTTCTACACTAAGCAAAGACCTTGAAAGTACCAACTTTCCACTTTCCTCCTGTTTATTCAGTTCCCTCTTTGGTTTCACAGCATCAACACCACACATCTTCAAACAGTACTTGCTAGGAAAGAGCTTGGAGAAAACTGCAGCATTACTATCTGATCTGCTTGTCATAATCCAGCAAAAGACTGAAGTTATCAATGCAAGTCACTCAAAAAATCACTGCTATGTGTTTCAGGCATATGTCTAGATAGCCACTTTTAAAAAAAAAAAAAAAGGGAGAGGGGAATTATTTCATAAGACATAAATGTTCAGTAAACCACATTCAGTTAGTTTCCAGATTGGAGCTCCCAAATTAGGACTTGATAATTACATAATTAAACACATGAAAAATGGACTATTTTACAATAGCGTCTATTGTCTACAGGCCAGTTTGAAAGGCCAATTTCATCTGCAGTGTAATTATGGATGATATTTTTGTTTTCTTTCCTTTGGTGAAATGCAGCCCGATTTTCATTTTTATTGTTCTTAATCTGAATACTAACAAACACATTGACATATCTGTTCCACGTGGAATATTTTTCTTTTAGCCTGAGAACTGGAATACACGGCTTTTCTTGTTATAGAGATTTTGTAAAGCCACTCTGCATAACCTTGTGATAGACTGAAATGAAAATACTCAAGAATTAGGACCATTGCTCTTCCCACCCCTGCCCACACCAGTACAGAAAAATAGCCTATATACAAGCACAGGATTTTTCTATGATGCTTTTTTCCGTCTGTGATCTGATACTTGGCATCTAGTCTCTTAAAGCAAAAAAATCTTCTTCCAGAGATCAGTGAAAACATGGAATTTAACAATGTGTAATAAAGTATATATTTTCATTAGAGATTTCATTAAAAAATTGTATTTAAAAACAAAACCGTACTTCAACAGCTACAATATATGTATTTCTATTTTCTTGTGTGCTATTAGCAAAGAGCAGAAAATTCCCAAGTCCCTAAATTATCTGTTCATCATTATGTGGAAGTATTGCATGAAATCAGTTAAAGTCAACAGCGTCACGTTACATATGGCTACAACAGCAGATATGCATGGTTATTGCAAGCACATATCTTAACATTTTGCAATTTTTGATGAGTCCACTTGCTAGCACATCTTTAAAATGGTATTTATTTCATACCACAACACAATTATCTGGATTTCTCATTTTCAGAGAGACTTCTCCTTCACATCGTGGATTCACCCATTCCCATCTTGGCTTCTTCCAGCTCAAGTCTGAAGCTGACAGAAAAAGAACTGACTGGAAGTCATTTGCTTTACACCGCCCAATGAAATGGGCACAAAAAAAACGCTTTTAGCTTTTTCCAAAAGCAGAAAAAGCTATTTTGTTTATAAGCTTCTAGAGATTCTCCCCCTTAATGACTGCTATGCTCAGAAAACTGAAGTGAAAACATTACCTGGAACTATCTACACTACATCTTAACCGCCTTTCACTGCTGTTTGCTGCATCCTACCTCCTCCATACACACACATTTCTAACAAATTGCTTGAAAGAAATTCTAGAATTTTTTCAATCCCTCAAAGTTTCAGATCATGAAGTCAAATGTTACACTATAGTTGTATCAAAACACTGTACAACTGTGTTGTTCTTGTGATTCAGCAACTGAATTTAATACTAACTGGTATCAGCAAGTCTATGTATTTATAACATTCAGTAAGAACAAGGACTCACAAAATCCTCCTCCAGGGAAAGTACAATTGCTTCTATGTGACACATTTTATGTTATAACACACTCATTGGCAAATTACAGTCCACTGCTTAGACTCTCTGATCAGGGCTTAGAATGGGAAGTCCCTAAATTTACCTACTTTCTGCTACGTTTACAGTTGCATTGTTCCAATTTTAGCTCTAACACTCCTCCAAAACAATGATTGCAGAAAAGAGTATGCTTTTAGGAGCACCTCCAGATGAAAGAAAATGTCTGAAATAAAGAATGTCAAATAAACCATTCAGAGACTAATATAACATCTCAACCCTTTCTACTATTTTCTTCAGAGTCACTCTGTCAGTTCCAGATGTTCAGTGCTGGTTTGCCCTAAAGCTGCTATGAAATAGAATTCATACAATGACTATTTACCTGTAATTTCTGTAATTGGATTTGCATGGCAAGGGTTTTTTGGGGGGTTGGGGAGCGGCTACAGGGGTGGCTTCTGTGAGAAGCTGCTAGAAGCATCCTCTATGTCTGACAGAGCCAATACCAGCCAGCTCCAAGATGGACCTGCCGCTGGCCAAGGCTGAGCCCACCACCAATGGTGGTAGCACCTCTGTGATAACATATTTAAGAAGGGGAAATAACTGTGGCTCAAGAGCAGCTGGAAGAGAGGAGTAACAATATGAGAGAAACAACTCTGCAGACACTGAGGTCCGTGAAGAAGGAGGGGGAGGAGGTGCTCCAAGCGTCAGAGCAGAGATTCCCGTGCAGCCTGTGGTGAAGACCTGCCCATGGAGCTTAACGGTGGAGCAGATATCCTCTTGCAGCCTGTGGAGGACCCTACACAAGAGCAAGTGGATGCATCTGAAGAAGTCTGTGCTGGAGCAGGCTCCTAGCAGGACCTGTGCACCCATGAAGAAAGGAGCCCACGCTGGAGTAGGTTTGCTGGCATGACCTGTGACCCTGTGGGGGAGCCATGCTGGAGCAGTCTGTTCCTGAAGGACTGCACCCCATGGAAGACACCCACGTTGGACCAGTTCATGAAGAACTGCAGCCCATGGGAAGGACTCACGTTGGAGAAGTTAGTAGACAGCTGTCTCCCGTGGGAGGGACCCCACACTGGAAGAGGAGAAGAGTAAGAATAGAGACCCACATGGGACTGTAAACATAAAATTCATCTAAGAACTATTCTCATTTCATTCCTAATGGAGCTTTTTTTTTTGTAGGATTCTAATATTTCTAATATTTTTTCTTAACAGTAAGCAGCTCAAGTATTTGCTATACCAGCCTCACAGCATCTATATAACGTGCCTATCAGCCTTGATACTAGGCTTTGATCTCTAGATCAATATCACTGTTTGATACACAGTCTATCTCTTTATTTCTACTATAAAAGCACCAGCGGGATGTTAAGATCAAGGTACGGTTCAATGAGAGTCAAGAACTGTCCATTCCTAGGTTATCCCTTCAAGCCAGGCTTCTGATACACGTAGGACAAAATAAAGGAAAAATATTTGCTGTACCTGCTCCATAGAGAAACAGGAGCTTTCAGGTTCTAAACTCATCCGCTTAGTTGTTTGGGGAAGATTCTGAGGTTATATTGTATGGATATTGTGTTTAACAGGTGGCTCAATAGGTACTAAAACCCCCAAAGTTCAGAAACACATTTCAAGTTCAATTTCCAGCCAGAGGAACAAACATGAACAATTTGTAAATTTTTTGCGATAATGAAGTATTTCAAAGTGCCCTTCTCTACGCAGATTCCCAAGGCTGAAAGGAGACCAATATTGCAAATAATACTGGTATTTTAAAATTATTACATAAGAATAAGATGGTACTAGAAACGAGGCACTGAGTAAATAGCTCTCTCAACACAAAAAAATATTGTGTTGATATACCAACTGGCATGCCAGTAGTAATGCTATGGGTGACAAGATTATTAATAAGCTGATGTCTGAAAATTATCTCCACGGGTTTACTCAATGAGGTTCCGGCAAAAAACAAATCATCTGGAAATGTTCTCTTGCTTATGCCTATATTCAGATTACTGCTACAACAAAAGCAAAAATACATAAAATACTTACACTTCCCCTCTCTTTCCATAATAAATTGGATCAAGAAAACAAGGCATCCCTGGAATCAAGACATGTTTTCAAAGCTCCTGCTAGAAAAAAGGTTTTCCTAGTCAAATGGGATGTGTGGAATCCCCCTTAAATAGCCTCATAGCTCTGAAGAAAAGATTTTTTTTAAAGAAAAGTCTTATCCTAGAGAGAAATAAATCACAGGACTGGGACAGTAACCATGACAGTAAGGTGAAAGCTTAATGGAATCTTCGGGTGTCTGGTTCACACTAAAAGCAAGAAAGCAGTAAATGAATCCTCCGGTTCCCTCCAGACCATTTGGAAAAGACACTTGCCCGTCTGATTGTCTGTCCCCATGGCAGTGGCAGTCTTGAAAACAGAAGAGACTGTATTTGAGCTATAATTCATGCAATGTTTTCTCTTATTACAAGGAAAAAGGGGAGATTCAGAGGCAATGTAAACAAAAATCTCTATGGTACAGGCGTGTTTTTAATTGTGCCCCTCTTAGCATTAAAGGGGCACTAACTCCAATATAAGCTTATGCAACGTAATTAAGTCAAGTACAAATTTAAAACTTTTCTAGAAAAATTATTCACTCATTGCCCTTCAAAGCCAAATCATAACTATTATCAAGACGACCTTTTCAAGCTCACTTAAAACATGAAAGACTAGCCAACTGCTGAGCACAGATAGTCACTGACTTAGTGTTGTCTTACACTGTCCAACAAAACGTAGTTAGCTCCTCTCTAGGCATAAGAATTGCCTCACTGTTAGGAAGACAGCCAAGAGCTCAGAATCCTAGCAGGCAACAGAGGATAAAAAATACTTTATGCTCTAAATTAGCATAAAGTTTATTATTATTACTGAGGGATTACAGAAGTGTGTTCTGAAACAAAAGTTCCTTTACAGCACGTTCTGTTGTGCCAAAAGAAGCATAATAAATAAATAAATAAATAAACAAACAAAAAAGAGAAGGTGTAGTGGAAAATTAGTTCCAACAACGTTACTTCTAAGGAGGGTAAGAACTTAGACTTCTAAAGTAAACAGGGTTAAAACGAAGTACAAATACAAACTTGGCATGTCCAGCTACAACATACCTCTGCAGCAAGCAGATACTTGTATCTATTTGCAACCTTTTCCCAAAGTATCAAATGCAAAAAATAACCCAGATTTACTACCAAAAGAATGTACAAAAAAACTTGAATGACATTCAAAACTATTAAAACTTCATATGACTCACTTAGCCTTTATTATATTTACAGTTATGAAAACAGACTGACAGAAAGGAAGGAGCAGGGAAGAGAAAGCAGTAAATCTGTAACAGTAATTGAGTAATATATAACTGGCTGAATAAACAGGAAAAGAAAACAAAGAGCAGCTTGAACTGAAAGGGGGAGCTTAACCTTTGATACACTAATAAATCTAACAAATGCTTAAAACTCAAGCAAACGTATGTTACCTCCACTAGGAACAAACCCTCAAGTCTTTTTTCAAGAACTGCTATAAAAGGATGTTCATACAGATGTTTTTCTCCCATGACCAGTAAGAAAAGTTCAATTAAGGGCTCTCAAATAGAGCAAAACCTGAATCTGCCCTTCTGGCCGTTATCTCCTAGTCATGAAAGCAGATATAACACCACTGTCTTTTCAAAGCCGGCAGATGAAACACCTAGCACTGCTCACAGCTTTTTCAACTGCTATTCTGAACATCAATAGAGGTAAGAATTGTCAATTTATTTGAGCTTTTCTGCTGCTGCTTTTCTCTCCTGTTCAAAATCATGTTTCAGAAGTAACACTGGAGGCAGGCACTGGATGGATTTAGAGGTTGGGAAAAGTAAGGAAAAGAAAAGCATCATCACAGTGGCCAGGAAAGAGACTAATACAGACCCTTGCCTTTTTCCTCACATACACACATCCCTCAAATATAGCTATGTGGGTGTAGGTGTGGGTGGGCAATAGATAAAATAATGCAGGACAGCAGCAAGGAAGCTCTGCAGTAACAACAGGGAAGACAAACTTAACTCCCGTTTCCTTTTAGCTGCTGCAAAAGGTTGGGTTCAACTGCAACAGCCCCCTTTCCCAGCTGAAGGTTCTGATACAGGAAGAATAATCGAGCCAAGCACAGTGATGAGACTTTGGAAAGCACTGCAGCTAATTTCTGGGTTTTAGGCAGGTGTTTGGAATAGAACAAGCTTTTTCCCTTGTAGAAAGCTCTTCAGCCACCAGGAGCCTTCTCTTAGCAGTTATGTCCTTTAGCTACCCAAGTTTGGTAAAACTTCAAAATGTTTTGTACGTTTGCATAACCAAGCAATAAGAGGGTTTAGTTAAGTGGAGAACAGACATGATATTAAGCATCAGAAGAGAATAGGAAGCAGGGAAAGTTTCCTATCCTGAACAAGAAGCTTAAAAAAACCCAAGATATATATATATACACACACACACACAGATGCTATGTGACACATGAAGAATGGACAGAGCGCTCCTACACAGACACCCGTGTCAGCAAACAAGGCATCCTAGTTCATTACAGGAAAAAAAAAAAAAGAGAAAAAGAATTAAGCTCAGGCTAAGAAATTGTATTAAAACAAGTGTTTTCTTTACTAGATTGCAAGAGAAGCATCTTGGCAGTTAATATCCTGAAAACTAGGATGTAATAAAGAGGTTTCTCCCAAAGTATGAACAACATAGCTTTAGTTCCCCAAACAGAACCACCAAGCATCTCGGCCTAACGCTCCTTGCAAAACTAAGAAGAAATGCTTTGAGTACCTATCTGCCACCAAATTGTCCTGCTCATCTTTCACAGCTTCTTCCTCAGTGCTCCCTCCCCTCCCTGCATCCTCCTCAAAAAGCAAAGTGGGACCCTCTCTTACCTTCAGGATCAGGGTCACGTTTACTAGCTGTCAGTGCTGCTGCTGGAGCCCAAGCCTCATCTCTTGCGCACTGTGAGAGAGTAGATGGGTGGCATGAAGCACAGCCAGACCTCCTATCCCAGCTCTCTTCATAGCATAAGCCCGACCAGCAGTTTTCATAGCCACCTTTGCTGCTGCTGACAGAGGAAGCTCCCTCCCCTTTGTCCTACTTTAACTTAAACTCCCTCATTGGCTGGCAATTCAGGAGCCCAAATGAATGCTATTATTTCCACCCTGAAACTCACCCCTATCTATACACAAGAGCTGTCAGTAGGCCCCTTCTCCTTTCTTCTGCACACTCGCTATCCCCCAGGTCCACTTCTTACTGGATTCTTGCAACAGGCAAGGAAGGAAGAAAACGTTTCTTCGTGAAAGCTGGCTCCCTGCATAATGGTGGTAACACCAAAGCTGGTTTGGATGACCCATTACTTCTGTCAGAAAGCCTCTGCTCTTTCTGAAAAAGGGTACAGGGCTTCAGCATTAACTATAAAGTAGGAAAAAATTCTTTAGGAAAGGGAGAAGCATACTTCTTACTAACCTGTATAACAATTATAATCATTGGCACCAGTCTGCTCGGAGGAATGCAGAGAAACCTTCCTATACAGTTATGCTGATGAATAATTTGCTGTAACTACTATACTTCACTCCTGTATTCACCCCTCAACCTTTTCAACTTTCACTATCACAAGTTTACACCCAGTATTTTTCACTGCTGAGTTTTTAAGATATTAACATATGACTCAGTGCCAGAAGCCTACTGACTTTTACAAGTTCAACTGAACAACATTTCTTAAATTCTTTCTTTGCTGCTGTAAGCAAAGTGCATCTTGGCCTTGTGCAATTATTTAGTATTTAGTCTATTTCACCTGTTTTAATGCTTTCCATGATAAATGAAAGTGATATATAATATTCAAGGAATACACAGCAAGGACTCTACTATATTAAATACTAAAGGCATTGACTTTTACAAGTTGTTACAAACAACAAGTTTTTTTCTTCCAAACAAAATTTTAGATCAAAATCAGAAGACAGACAAAGTCAGAGAAGTCTTACAATCTGCACGAAATAAACAACATTCCTCACTGAAAATAATCTCAGTAACCTCATTTGAGCTTCTAGGCCCCAATTATCAACTTCAAGTAAAATACAGAACAGCTTCTATACCCAGAAATGCACCACTGAAATTTCAGCAGTCCATCCACATGGATAAATTTACAGGTCTTTATACACTTTCATCTTTGAGCCAGAAATGAGATTAAAAAAAAGCTTTTGCACCTTGGACCAGAAGAATTATATACTTTCTCTGAAAACAAGACAAAACACATTGATAATTCTCTCTTTTACAGGCCTTTTTTGAGTTCTGGCAATTAATGTACTGCCCTACACCCAAATTCTGCTTTCCCCCAAAAAGCAATGACTTAAATGCTGCTGCAGATATATAATTGTTGGTAAATTTTTTTCCTCACAGCAGGTGTTAGGACAAGTTCAACCAAACAAGAAAGGAAATGCTGTGTAAATACCAACATTTGCATCCTTAGCCTTGCAAAACACGTGTCACTTTACAAACACTTCCAGAATTCCCATTTACATGAGCCAGAACAGTTCTGTGGGTCAAAGTTTTATCCGTGTATAGCAAACAAAATTATTGTTAGTATGACACGCCCCAGTAAGATAATACATGTTCTAGTTTGAAGCCATTCTGCTGATCAGCTAAACAAGGAGAGGGAAGAAGAGCTAAAATTGATTAAACTACTTTTCTGCTCACCTCCAAGATAACACAGTTTTTTCTTCTCCATCAAAATCAAGTGAATTTCTTTCAACAGTATATGTAGGTAGAAGGGACGGAGTGTGTGTGTGCATGGCAAGCTCACTGTTTTTCCCTTCACTGCCGGTGACATCAGTAAGCCTACCTATTTATAATCCCACCACCTGACCAAACAGCCTACAGAGTACATCTAGAGATTTGTATAGCCATTAATCCTGTCATATCTACTTCAGCCAATTCAAAAGAGAGTATTAAGTAGCTTTGTTATGTCTTCTGTGGCTTTATACCATAAAAAGAATCCAATCCTGTTTTCTGTGCCACTTTTATTTTTGCAAGAGAAGTTTAATGGGGAGTTTTAGAATTAAGACTCTTCCTTCTCTCTGTGCTTTTTAGCCTTCCCTGTTTCTCTGTCTGTAAGATACTGACTAAACAGTTCAGGTGAGCAAATGTTAGTGATCAGTGGAATACTTAGGCAACAGAGGCCCATTTACCTCCAGTGAATTTGATCATCACTATTACCTACAAAATTATTGAAATTTAGGATCTTGATAAATCAATTTCACAAACAAAAATACAATATTTATGCTATCAGGAAAGCAAAAAACAACTTTGCAGTAGGATAAATTACAGAAGCTTGACTTCATTGTCAATTAAAAACAGAAGTGGCTTAAAAGCAATTCTCAATTCAGTTACCTCTTCCTAAAGTCAAACCTAATGCATACAGCCATATGGGGACCACTTACAACTAAGTCTGCCCAGGGAATGGGAAGGAATGCAGTCAATAAACTCCTTTGGGCAAGCGCTATCATCAACAGCAACATCCTGCAGGTTCCCATCATTGGTAAATATGTTCTGTATCAGGCCGCACAGTGTTTTGAAGTGGCTTGTGTACCACTTCACTGAGAGGATAACATCTGTGTGAGTGTCTGTGTGCTGAGCAACATTAGTAACAATTCCTTATCTAGCCTCTCTTACCCAAGAAATCCTGTCACTAGTATCCATCCCCCATTATGTCAGACAAAACAGAAATCTAAGTCAGTTTTACCTAATGTGCGTAAGGTTGAATGAAACAGTCACATCAAACGTTGGTTGTGTTCCAAGTCAACTGCACTCTGCAACCAAACTTCAAGGTTAGTAATACAAAGAATAGAAATCCTTGAAGCAATTAAAATTGCTTCAATAGCTGGGGACAGCAATAATGCAGACAGCCAGACCTGCAGGACTAGACCGCCAGTAGTGTAAGTTTCAGTGTAGACAGGGTTATCAATGTTGTCTAAAATATCAACACATTCCCTATGGCTAGTATGTCCTACACAGGAAAAAACATCTGGGAATTCTACTCGGAGGCATTAATTACTATCCATGCCTAAGGGCTCTAGCTACAGATATTCAATTAATATTTACAATAATAAAATAACTGATTTTTTTTTAGTCCTACTGGTATCTTGTCGTACTAAATTTTACATACTGTTTATCTACTTAGCAATTCCCTTCCTACGGTTTTCATCTTTTAAGCAGTAAATTTATCACTGTTGAAAAATTGTGTGGTTTTTCATTCAGGGAGTTACCAATGGAATTTAGTACTATTGACCATGATAAGCAAGTGCCCAACATTTCAGATAACTTGAAAGAGAAGAAAGGAAAGGTTTTCCATTTCTGCAAAGTAACTGAGAATTTTAAAAGGTGGGGTGGGAGAAGAGCTTAGACAGGGTACCAGGGGAAAAAAAAAAAAACAAACATCTAAGGGAATGGAATTAAATTGTTTTGTTAGAAATTCTTTAGGATTAGAATTTTAAAATGCTTCTCATTTTTCCATAAAGCATCTACTTAAACTACTCATCTTGGCATTGCTGTATTAGAAAATATTCCCTAAAAAGGAAACATCAACTGACTAGTATCAGCACCAAAAGGGAATGCTTGCGAATGGATCATACACATGGAATTTATTTTATTTCTTGTGTGTATGCTTTACAAGAAGCAAACAATCTACTTTTGCTGAATACAATGACACTACAGTGCTAAATACAAAAAACTCTTTCTAAAGAGGTCCCTGTATATGTCACATTTTTAGTACAGATGTTTCATGCTCTTTAATCTAAGTTGTTTCCAAGACCAAAAGGATACGAAGACTTGCATATACTAGTGAGGGCAGCACAACAAAAGCTTCCCAATATTCATTTTTAGATCTTTAATACTGTCAGATTCTCTTGTCTGTGATTACCCAGAGCACTGAATATTTCTGCAATGGGGGGTAGAGGGTGGGAACAAAACAAAAACTTCCAAAAGCCCAATAGGCGGTTAGAATTCAACGGATGTGTATCAGTTATCTGCATATGGAAAAGCTGGTCAGAATTATCATCTTTTTTTAAAAAAAAAATCCCCTACAGGGACGTATCTGTGAAGCCAGGAGCTCTTTGAACCTATTGTCTCTATTGTTATAAACAAAAGACTGTTTTTAAAATCTATCTGATATTTCATCTAATCCTGAAATAGTAATGATTATTTTTTAAAAAAAATAATTTCCACGACAAACTGAAGTCTGAAAGCAGCAAGAATAGCAGGAAACCTGGATTACTAGGCCAAGAATAGGCATTCTTCCAGATTAAATTCCTGCTTTATTGAATACTCTATTTCTTCAGTTGCTTTGTACCTACTGAGATGACATCTCATCTGTGATGAATCAACACAGTCAAGTCTCCAGGGAAAGGCAAATAGTTTTGTTCTATCAAAAAGAACTGGAGAAGAGAGCATAGACAGAGGCTTCCAAATGGCTTGGAAGCAGACCAAGAACTTGTTTTTCTTATGCAAGTCACAAATCAACACGGGAAGTTGATTATAGATTGTATAATAACTCAACGATAAGGGGGACCTAATTATTTTTCCATTATTAACATTTGGTTTAAGGATTTTATGCAGCATCATTAGGCAATTCTATTGCATGTTCTCTTTTCACTTACTTGGAACAGTTAGAATGCAACAACTTGGTACATGTACAAATGGTAAATGTAAGAACATTATGTCCCTTATACGAAAACCATATCACACCTTTGCCCATCCCTGATGATCCTCTCTGAACCTTCTCCAGTTCTATGATATCCTTTTGCAGATGACAGAGACCAGAACCTGTGCACTGTATTGTCATTATAGATTTATACAGTGGCATAATCATGTTTTCTCTTTTCTTCTCTATTCCTTTTCTAAGACACATGGCAAACTGATTCACATTAAATTTATCTAAACTGAATTTAACCTGATTTTATTATCTTCTTTTTTTTTTTTTGTAAAATCCTTCTCCAAGTCTTCAGAGTCATGTCTTCTCTCATTACTGCAAATAATAACTTTTTACTGTCATCAAACTGCCACCTCACTATTCAGCCGCTTTTCTAGATTACCAACACGTTGAACTAAGAGTTCCAGCATATATCACTGTGGAAGTCCAAGTCCTTCACCTTCATAGTAGACCATTTCCCATACCTCTGCTCTTATTTTTTGGGCAAATTATTTAGCCATGCAAGGTCTATTGTCTTATGCCATGTTTGTTTAGTTTTCCTAAAAGGCTTTATCTTAGAGACTAGCAGAAGCCTTTGAAAGACTGCATCAGCGGGCTTTTCCTCATCCATTTGGTCAGCACAGCACACTTAGATTCTTTTTATATTTTTTATAGCATTAAGACATTTACATTGCACATATACTGCTATACTGAAGAGTTCCTCATTTTACTCTAACTGTGCTGGATACATCACAGTCTACAGAAAAACTGTATGTTCAGCCACCAAATTTATAGTTTGTCTTGAATACTAAGGTAGTGCTTAAGAGCCCTCACCAAAGCTGTGCTAGTTGCTGTGCAAATTCAGGACAAAAAGAGAGTGCCTACTTAGAAAACTTCTGAGGACAAAAGGACAAGCCCATAATTTGGGCTGCCTGTCCATAGCGTGACTTCCCTTAAACTACTGCACGACCCTTCCACCTCTCCATCTCAAATACAACCTTTTATCCTCGTTTTCGCATGATAGATCACTCCTCTCTACTCAGCACAAAAGGTAATATGCAAACATTAGCACATTTTATTACCATACTGAGTCATATTTCATCTCAGCTGCTAGCTAAGGATCTGCCTTACTATCCCACAGTTGTTTTAGTATTTTCTTCTGCGCCAATTCTCTTCCCAAGAGCAATTTCTGTAACTTTTTCCATGGGACCACCACTTTCTTCTTGCCTAATATTCTACCTGCATTATACCTACAAACACCTGACATTTAAGAATCCATAATATTTCTTGGTAAGTGTGTGGTAATACATTACAGCTTCCCTCCTTTTTAAGGTCAAAGGGAACCACAAGTCAAGGGACTCAAAGTTTGTATGGATGAAGCTCTATAGAGGAACACAAGGAAATACTGGAGAAAAAGAACCCATAAAAAAAGAGCATACAAACATTAAGGTAAAAAAGAAGCAGCAAAAAACCCAGCATCAAGAACAAAATGCTTCAATTCATGCTCACTATTCAAAGAAAAAGAGAATACTAACAGATGTTATTCAGAAATTTTTATTTACTTAAACCCAAAACAACTGTAAATTGCAAGACAATCCCCAGCTTCTGAGTTTGGGCAATTGAGGCATATTTGAGAGAATATGACACTGAAATTGAGGGGTCATTAATTGCCCAGAAATTACTATTTTGGAAAGTCAGCACCTCTTCCTCCCCAAGTATTGAAGTTATAATACAGAAACTGTAAACTAAATAAAATACATCGTTTAAGGGACAAACGACACATTACTCCAGTAGCACTAGTAGTGCCATAGCACTAGTTGTTGCCACAAATAAAATACAAGAAATAAGACACAACTAGAGTTATAAATTGGGGGATTTTTTTTCTAGTATTTTTCACATCAACTTGGTATGGCTAGGTAACAGATGGTATATTATGTTTTTCCTGCTTTGACACAATTTAAAAACAAGCTACAGATGGCTATAATGAAATCCTCATTAACACACTTATATTTTCACATTTTAGTATAGCAATAATGAAACTTTCAGGTCTGGAATTTCCTGTTGGTTAATTAGTGGTTAGGTTAATAGCCTGAGGAAGTGCACAACCCAAAAAGTTTCCTTATTGTTTAATCATATAATTACTACATCGATATTTCTGGGAAAGCTCTCAAGACAGATTTAATGTCACAGTAAAGCTACCTTTATAACCCTCTCTCTGTTTGTGAAGCAAGTGTATTATTTTATTTAGCAGAGTGTGTAGGCAGGAAAGCCATGAACAGGCCTAATTCAGCTGCCTCTCAGAAGTTTCAGCTGGTTTTTATTTTAGAGATACAAACTTACACTTACAGAATTCTTCAAATACACATTATACCAAACACTCTACAGAAAAGCCAGGATCAACAACTCTTGGTCTACGCCTACAATATTACCATAAAATCATTGAATAATGTTTAAATAATGACTTTTTTTTAAATCCCATTTTATAATCCTCCACAAAAGTTCGAAATACAATGTATGCTTAGCAGCACACCAAGATATCACCAAATCTGGGATCTAGAAAGAGAAAAATAAAGAATCACCACAAATCTTGTACTCAGGTTATTTCCGTAAATGAAGCTGCTGCTGTAACACTAACAGGCATAACGCTAGCTTTAAGTTAAACAATATGATTAAAATAGTAGTGAAAGATGTGGTATTCACAGCTAAAAGGCCTCTGGGGTTTAGTAACCCACGGACCAGTTACTAACTGATGACACTGCGCCTTCATTACTGTGTTACTTATGCTAAAAATTAAAGTTGCAGTGAACAGCCATACCCACGCCCCAGTCACGCCGTCACTGGGTGGTACAGGCGTATCCCTAGATAACTGATACCTGTGCTGGTGCTATGGCACAAGAAAACTGGTAGCTTGGGAGAACCAACTCCCAAAATATTATTGAATGTTATTGTTGGGGTTTTTCTTTTTTTAGCTGCCATCACCAAAAATCTACACTGAGAAAAATGCAGAACTCTCCTACAAGCAGTAACATCCTGAGTTACCAGCAAAGACCAATGGAAACAACTGTACTGCTCCTTTGAAGTGCTAGAGGTTCCAAAGAGGATAGCTACTGCCAAGCCATCATGAAAGGAACATAATGTGGAAAACTTGACTTGTGATTGAAGTTACATAGTTAAAAAAGAGATTATCCAACTATTTAAAAGTTGTAACGCTAAAAATATCTTCTAAGCCCCCAAACTCTCTTATGACAGAGAACCACAGGGAAAGAGAATGTGGATTTTCTAACAAACACCTTATTATTTAACAAACACATTATTATTATGACTATTCTGCAAGATTCTGGAGCCTTCTCATTTCACCACTATTTAGACAATGTTAAGGAGAACTGAAACAGTATTATCTTCCTTAACCAGCGGAAGCAGGAGCCACATGCAACAAAGAATTTCTGGAACCCTAAATGTCACGATGGGATTCAACAATCAAACGTACCCAAAAACAAACAACTGAAAAAAGCCCGCAGTGTTTTTGAAGATCTGAGAACTGCAGCTCCAAACAGAGTTAACTGTGCTTCCTTAAATCCCTCTCAGAGGCCTAGCAAGTTAATCAAAAAATAACAGACAAAAAGTTCCCACAGTGATTTCCTTCTGGAAAATCCCATGCTTTAATTCAGAAACTTTCAGATCCAGTTTCACATACAAGTTTTCATAATCATATCCACTCCTTGACAGAATAGTCTGTACTTGGACAGATCTTTTCATGGCACTGTTGCTGTATGGAATTTAGATGTAGCTTTAATAAGAAGTTGAACAAGTTTCTTGTTCTGAACATTTACACGTAGTATAATGCTGTTTTTAAAAACCTGTACCTCTGGTCAGGTTTAGTAACACTCGCTCTGCTCCTCCCAAAACAATAAGTTAAAAATAATTGCAATGTTTCGATGATAAACAGTTTGTGAAGCAAGGACACCTTGGGTTTGCTTCATCCAGCATTCACTCAGTTCTTCAGAACTGTGTAGCTGGTGGTGTTCTCTCAATCATTTGAGTTCCTACGCTTATCAGATATCAAAACCAAACACACGCACCCACAGAAAAAAAACACCAAAAACCCCCAAAAGAACAAAAGCAAACTCTGTACTACAGTTACAAACTGTGTCATGCAAGTTTCAGGTACTTCCTCAAAGCAAAGAAAATATGAGTCAATGGAAAAATTCTACAGTTAATCACACTGGGATCAATACTAAAATTTGTACTGAAAAGCCCTCCCCTTTTTTATGATGACCTCAAATAATTCTGATCAGAATTTGTTTTACAGGAGCTGAAACTGATTTACAGCAGGACGTTCATTCCAAAGGGGTAAGAAGCCATCTGGGGAGCAAAAGCCCATGGTTGCAAAGATGGCACATGGGAAGGACCATGCCTCAGGTTCCCTGCCACCCATAAGACAGGAATGAGGAAGAAAAATACAGTGTTCTTTCTTACTTAATACGCACACAAACAAGCTCCTTAATTCAGATAAGTATGTATCTTTGGAATCAGTATCACAGACAACTAAACTGGGAGTGTACCATACCAACTTCTGGAAGGGGCAACTAGTCACGCTTGGAGATTCTTTCTAGCATTCAAAAGAAGAAAGCTCAAATCAACAAAGTTGGAAAAAAGAAAAGAAAATATGCCTTCCAACATACAGAATTCATTCCAGATATAGCAGAGACAGTATTACACCATTAACAAAACAGTTTAAAATATCCCCAAGAAGATCAAATGTTAACAGATTTGCACCATTATGATTTAAAATATAAAAAAAAAAAAGGCTTGAGTTTGGTTTTGTCTGCTTCAAATCTAGAGTTCTAGAGTAATACTCAGAAGTGCAAGTGCTCTGTCATACTCAATGTCTATTAACCATGTTATAGTATTGAGGAATTTTTTAATTTTATCTTTAGAAAATCTACAGTAAAATCTTAGAAAAATGCTCCTGCCATGAGCTATTATGTGTGTGTGGGGGGGGAACTCAATGTATTTTACATCAGCAGAAATTGACAGATCTCATTTTCCACCATTCTGATATTTTGCTAGAACACCCACTTGAATGTAGAAACCCTCCTTGTGCTACCTCAACAGTAGCTCATAGGCTCCTTCAAATTGCTACTAGATAAACCAGATATTCTAGAAACTAGGTACAACACCCTTTATTGCATGGGTGTACAGCTCAACACACAGTGCTATACCATGTGTGCAGCCTGTCTCCTCTTTGCAATAGTATAAAACAGATGCTTTACAAGACTTTCTACATTAAAACACCCCAAGTTCTTATAAGCTCTTCACAGAGCAGGACTGTCAGCTTGATCTTCTACCTACTCAGAAAAAATTTTAAGAAGACGTGATATAAGTATTCAAACACTTCTATTCACATGGAGTACAAATACTGAAATCCTATCAAATGAAAAAGCTTGCAAAGAACAAAACAAATGAAAGCAGGAAGAAGCAGTGCCAACAGCACAGCTTAATGAAGATGAGTTCTGCTGGACCAAACAGAAAAAAAAAAAAAGAGGCAGAAAAAGGAAAAAAGGAAAATATTTGCTCAGGCAGCAAGAGGCCTCTTACGCCATTTAAGTTCACAAATGTTTCTAGGTGTCTTGTCTTCTTGTGCTGCTAAAAAAACCCATTGTGTTATTGTAGAGTGATTTACCAGTCAGAGAACGTTTGGTCTACTTACCTAACATTATCTACTTTTAAACTTAGGCATACAACACACCAAGGTTTTATGATTCAGTGTTTTACTTTAGCCCTGTAAACTTTGCAAGCCTTCAACAGAAAGGCAAACATTTATGGTAGGTGGCTATTTCAGGCCAATTTTTTTCTATCAAACATGAAACAGTCCAAGTTAGACACAGCATATCACAGAACTGATGGAACAGCATGTATGAACACCAAAGTTTTTTGTTTGGGTTTTTGTTTTGTTTTGTTTTCTCCTCCTCTTGTGTACTGTTTGTAAAAACCAAACAGCATCCTTTAATCAAGGTTCCTAAAGATAGAATGTTTTATAGGTGAGATCATGTGACCATTTTTTAAATCTTATTTTAAAGAAAGATATAAACAAAAGTACCTATTAAAAAAGATATGGAAGGGCCTACAGCTTGGTCACGAATTTCAATTTCAGAACAGCGAGCACAGATTTTCTTTCCCAATGAAAGAAAGTGCCATCGCAGACACTTACAGGGTTTTGTTTACAATGCTGAACGTTTACCGCAATTTGAATCATACAGTGTACGAGTTTTTAAATGCATTTTCTTAAAATAAAACTGCAGCCTTTTTGTGATTTATGGTATGAAGTGAGGCATTTTGCTAGACAAAATTTCTAATACCGGAAGGACTCAAGCCAGGACCTGTGATACATAAGAATGTAAAAGCACGTGTACGTTTCAATATTCTGTTTCAAGAAAGAACAATCAGAATTGTCCATGACTTACATTTGAGTCATTTGAAAATCATCCACTGAACAAAAAACCAAGATCTAAAGTACAATGAAATTGTTCTTTATGTTGCAATTTATAGCAGCCTGAAAAAATTCTGCAATATGTACCTTAAATCACAGACTCCTTAGTTTACACATCCCCAATACTGCAGAAGGCTGACGCGTGGTGGAAAGAGCAGACAAGCTTCCTAAATAGAGTAATCAAACACTTCTCCATTACCTTCCCTCACATTCACTTCTTCTACCTTTGGTTGTTACTACCTGGAAATCCAGGCTTCCAAAAGGATGTATTTAACTGTAAACATTACATTAAACAATTCGAAACAGTTTTATGAAAATAAAGTACGGTCTTTTAACTGTTTCTTTTTAAGCCTTTTGTTCATCCTTTTGCTTAGGTACACACTGCTTTTCTATTAAACATAATTAGAAAAAAACACTGCACTTCCTGTCAAAGAACAGAAATCCTCCTACCAACACTGGAAGAAGAAAACTCTGCATTTTTAACTCTCACTATTTAAGACTTTCCAGCTCCACATAACAAACAGTACAACCTACAGGTACAGACTGTAGTTTCAGATATTTCTACTGCTGGCTTTAAGATTCTGCAAGAACTCAGACCCCATATTCACATGCCTCTACTTACAGTTTACAAGCAAGATATGTGAATTCAGAAAAAGAAACATTTGCTTTCTAGAAAAGCCCAAGTATAATTTCTATAATTAGGACCAAACGTGAATGTAAGCCCCTGCTTATCAGAGAAAGCCTATACACATTAAATATACAGCTTGATACTTACCACGGTCTCACATTTTACTTTCCTATTACAGAAAAATACAAAGCCCTCAATGAAGATGCCAAACTCCAGAGGTGTCTGAATAACAGAGTGAGGCTTTGCTAGTCCAGACTTGATTTGTCCCCTTAGTCACTCGTCCTGCCTCCGCACAGCGCAGTAGCTCTGGGGCAGGCAGCAAGCGCTCTGGGAAAGCAGTGAAACACAGGTAACAGCAGAGCAATGCAAGCATGGCAAGTTCATTTTATTTTAATAAGTAACTACTTTTGTAGCAAGAAAATACTGAAAGCATGCTCACAGCATTGCAATAAAAATTCTCGTAACATTAAAAGCACCATTTTTAAACACTCAAAAATGTAGCCAAACATTCTCCTTGGACTGGAGAGTGGCAGGTCAGCTTGTGGTATAGTGGGGACCGGTGGCGGGCTGTGGTGTGAAGCCCAGGCAACCGCTACTGAAGCTCCTGCACTGAACGATGATGTTAGTGCTGCCACCTAGCCAGAAGGGGCAAAAGAGTCTGTTCTGTTGCCTCCTGCAGGAAGAAAATACAGATAGGTAAAACCCTGCCTTTCACCAGAGATGTTAGTAAGACTAAGCTGGCTGTGAGGAAGAAAACAGGTTCTGCTCTCCGAGGCAGACCAGGCAGGCGAAGTGCTGAAAAGCTCCTTCCTAAATGCTTGCTTGGGGTGAAATATCCTCAACATTGTATTGCTTCCTGTACGTGAAAACCAGTTTTGAACCTGCAGGTACTTATCCCACCAAGATCTGAGTGATTCTTTAAAATAGTGCAAGGCAAAGCACAACACACCCCTCGAAGCATAATGCGCTTTTAAGAACAAAGTCTCCCTGACATCCTTCAATTGAACTCAACAAAAATGCAGATGTCTTGAATACAAAATAATATAAACTATCTCCATAAGAAATGCTGTGTCTATCTAGACAATCTAATTTTAAAATGAAACCATCCTCCCAGAAAACTGACAGCCTGGAAACAAACTACACGCATACACTGCTGGAACACAGGAGACCACTTAACATGCTCCTTCACGGTTATTACTGTGACACATTTTTTGCTCTCCAGCTCCAATGTGATCTTTCCTTTTCAATGGCCAAACCAGCCATCACTTAGTGATTTGATGTGGTAGATGAACTAACCAGTACTGGTCAGAAATTCTGTTTCTGGTTCTCCATCTAAGCAGGTTTCAGCAGGCACAAATAATGCTGTCTCACAGAAGTTAGGCACAGAAATGTGTTGTACTATCCTGGTTAGAGCAGGTCAGCAACCAGGAACGCAGACATTTTAGAAGTTCACAAATAATCTTCCCACTGGGGATGAGGGAACAGAAACTGCTTAGTTTAAGAGAAGAAAAAAAAAGCCACAGGGTGGCACTGCAGGTAGGCTATATTTTAGAAGTACTTGGCTTACTCTTTTCCCGGCAAATCAGAGCATATCTAATCCAATCTGTACAGAACAAGAGACTGGTTCATTAGTTTTTCTTCAAGCATTGTATTCTCCAGCAACAAATATTCCTAGAATATAAATCTCATCTTAGAAGTTGTATGCTACTGCAGAGATATCAGGGTATTTTATAAATTCATTAAACAGTATTTAAGAGCATAACATGAGAATGATATTGTAAAGATACTCTAAGAATTGATACGTATTTGGGGTTTCTCAGTTCATTTTTAAAACATTTAAGAAAAAAATCTTCATAAAGCATGTGCATTCTCATACAAAAAGCTAAAGAATTTTCTTTGTACCATGATTTTTTATCAATATTGAAATGGCAAAATCTCTAAACAGTTCTCTCTTCCTCTGAAAGGAAGGACAGTATTAACTTCTGAGAAAGTGAATGAAAGTCTGTGAAAAAGTCTTAATACTGCATTGAACACTACCACATCCCTTTAAAACATTTTATTTCTCATGTATAAAAGAATCATACATCACTTCATCCAAAATAGAGGACTTAGTATAGCAACATTTCAAAGCTAGACTTAGGAGTCTGCTTTGTTGGCTGCTTCTTCTCCAAATTTCAAATCCCTGGCGTTTGAGTTAAAAGCCAAAACATTTGCAAGAAAACCTATTCCTGTTCATTTAGTCAAGAAACTGATTTTCAAAGGAGATTTGGAGGTCATCCAGGATTGCCACAGTTGCTTTCCACTCTATAAAACAAAAGGTTCCTTCAAGGTACAAACCTGATATTTCAGTAGATTCTAAACTAACAGATAATATATGACTACGCACAACCATTTTTCCTAGACCATTTTAAATTTTCAGTTCAAAAGTATGATCAGCAATATTCTTCCTTGTCAATGTTTCTAGTAATAAACGAAAAAAAGCAAAAAGTTGTATTTTAGTTCAATTGCATCATATTATAAACTAGAACACCAATTCATCTGCTGTCATTTGTCTTACCCCAGAGGGCAAAAATTCTAAAAAATAGGAAGTTTTATTCCCTCAGACAGAAGTTCAAGAGTGGATTGGTAATTGTTTAAGCTGCCAAGTAACTATAAACCATTCTTTCTGCTACAAGATTGCTCCTTGTATTTCTTAAACTGTTTGTAGATGGAGATTATTTTCCTATTAGATAGCATGACATTAATACATGGGCAAAGAAATACGCCAATATAGCAGTGACTTTAAACATTGGGTAAGGTAGAGGATTATGTAATAGTATTGATTTCCAAAGCTATACAAATTTGATTTGAGCATATTATTTACCTATTTTGCTGACTCTTAAGCTAAAGCACTCTACATTCTAATAAACGGTTTCAGAACACGTGCCTGACAAATACTAAATTAACAAGTTAGTGACCTGGTAAAATAAATTTATTTTGGTACCAAAACTTCAGTGCCTGGAATCAGTATTTCTTAAAAATCATATATTTAATGGAAAAGTATTTAAGACCCCCAAAAGAACACCACCCACCAAAAGCAAAGCACAAAGGAAAATACTTATTACTGAAATGATTTAGCTATTATTATTTCCTCTGCTTGGGTTTGGAGAGCAAGGGCTTCTGCTGAAGTGTTTGCTGTTAGACACCGAGTAACTATACTTACAGCACTTGATACAATAACTTCCCAGTTCATCAATTATGTAAACTGTAATATTGTTTACATATAACACAGCAAGGTCATGTGCTGATGCAACTAATGGAAGTAAGCTTCACTAATTCTAAATAAAATAATTTATTAAAAATAAACACACTAGATGCAATCTAATAGTGCTTCAAATAGGTTTTCTGACCACTTCTATTGCCACCTATACCATTATTAATAGAAAGCTAAACAGAACTGTACAAATTCAGGAAGTAGGTACTTTGCTCATCGAAGCCATACTCTTAACAGTATGGACTCTAATTAAGCTGATATATGAGGATATGAAACATAATATATGGGATACATGGAGAAAGTAACCAGCATGTCTTCTATTTGAGTTCTGTTTTCTTCTGCTTTTTTTATTTCCTTACTTAAGGCAGAGAAGTGTTCATAGTTAGTTTTTACATATTTTGCACGGGTTTGGAATAACGCCTCAGGATGGCACTAGGAACCCTATGCAATTAAATTGCTACTTTGGTTAATCACATTACTAATAATCAAATTGCTAATCATCATTTCAAAAACAGCCAATGCATTAAGCTTTCATAGTTGGTCATTAATAACTTGGACAGCACTTGGTCTATGATACAGCATTACAGAACTTTTCAATTCTAGATAAGAGGTTACACACACACATCCCCTAAGAAAACTATAAATTCAAATACTAAAATTTTAACTCACAAAAATCAAATACCAAAGAAAGGTTTCTGCCAATCCTAGTCCTGTCTCACCCACTGTAGAACAACAACAAAAAATAATTTAAAAAAATAAATCTATTATTTCACATCTCAGGTATCTGAGAACTTCATATCTATTTATTTATGCAGATGACTAAGAAGTTCCCTTCATTTTTCAAATATTCTAGAACAGAAGCATTTGTTCAGGAACTCAAAGAGCAGAAATTAAACAGCTGCGTAGCTTTTGTCACTGAAACACAAAACATTTATGTCCAATTCTTAACAACTGCAGTACCACACAATTTTACGCTCTTCCTTAAAAGTGCAGTCAATATGTAGCCCAAATTTCTATACAACCCACAGGAATTTAGATATAAGAAAACACATTTAAAAAAGCAAAACAACCCCCCTCCACACAACTATTCCTAGCCAGCACTGTGAGACACATTCTTATATTCCCATGGAAAGTTAACAGTACAAGGAGCATGGCCACATGTTCCCTTGAGGCCATGTACAACTGAATAAGTTCTGGACAAAGAACAAGTTCTGGTCCCCATCACTTACACATACACATAGATCATGGGAACTCATTTTCTCTGGGTCACTTGGCTACACAGCTGTCTGTGTGTCATTTGTTTTTAGAACACAAATGTCTTCCTTTAAATGAACAACCGATTACTGCAAGATAAAAAAAAAAAGTCCAGAAAAGACAAAGATATCTGTATTGCTAGTATGGTACGCTTGACAGCCTAAGCTAAAAACATATGCAAAGCTCTTGCTTCACTGAACAGTAAAAGAGTATTTTATGAGTCCAAATTCTGCCAAATTAAAAACTTAACAGTTTAGACAGGTGACTATTATCGTCAGATCACTCCCAGGATGAGTCCAAAAACTATGTTGCAGAAGACCCAACACACTATGCCAGTCTTGTCTCTTGCTGACATATAACTAAAACTTATGCTACCTTACTGCATTTTTCTAAGGTAAATAAATTTATTTTATCATCTACTTAGAGAGATTAATAACAGCTATCAAGATTATCTAATGGATCAAAAAAGGTGTTTCCCATCCTGGATTTCTACTCAGTTTTAAAATGTAGCCTGCATACATGAAAACTTCTTTAACAGTGTCAGTAGAACTGGGGAGTGAACGTGTATTTAAAACGCATGTAATCGTGTAACTGCAGCCACCATAATACCTAAGTGGGTTTGTGTTGAAAGTGTTGGGACAGCCACAAATTAAGTTTGTTAGACAAAGTTGGTCTAGTATTGACTCAGACATACAGATAGGGATCAGAAAAATAGGCTACGGCTTTATTTCTCACTTCAGATACGTACAGAGGACCAAACACGCTGCTAGGAAATACCAGAATTCACCTGTCAAATTAGGGATTACAGTAGGTAAAGACAGAGGAAACAGACTGTGTGATTCTGGATGCCTTCACCCTCCTCTTCATAAGGTCCACCAACCTCTCACCACCTTCTATATCTAAGGACCAGCCACTGGCAACACAACCTCACTGGATCCCACTGCTAATCACGCATGAATTACTAAACCATACCTTCTAACTACTCACCAACAGCCTGGCTGAATCTGTTTTCTAATCAAAAAAGAAAATTAACATGGCTAAATAATGTTTTTTCATAAGGATACCAGGTGGCTGTCAAAAGCAAAGAATCATAACAATGACATAAGCTTCTGAGAAAATTGCAAGACAAATTTTACCACTAGGCCAAGGTATCATTTCTCTATCTTTTTACCGGTCTTTTTTTAGCCCAAATTACATAGCATCAGTTGTGATAAAGTTATACAGCTAAGTGATGCAGCTAAGTGGCTGGTGAAGGAAAAGATGGAATCATAGAATCATTTAGGTTGGAAAAGACCCCGAAGATCATCGAGCCCACCTGTAAACCTAACAGTGCCAACTCCTCATCTTCCTCTTGATGGGGTGAAAACACCTCTTCAGGTTGTCCACTCCCGTTCATATTCCTTTATTATTTTTTTTTAATACAAAAAAGAAGAAAGGAAATCATCCCCACTTGCTCGTAGTGGGCAAACCCGCAACATCCCGCTGGGTAACACTGGCTACAAGTCCCAGCCTTCCACGATTCTTACATGAGGGGGCTGGAAGTGAACAAGAACACAAACTGAAACTAGAAAGAACAATCTTCCTGCTCTTCTTGAGCTTATGTGAAGCTCCACACTGTGGTCAGTGACAACTGTCACCACAGATTCCTAAAGAAGAATATATATATTGAATGTACTGGTTTGTGTACTTGGAATTCAAGACATTTAGCTTTCTTTAGAAGCTGTATTAAGGAAAGTGTGTAATCAGAATTAATTTAATATTTAGCAGATTATTTCTAGCATTGGCAACTACCAACAGTGACAACATACACAACATTGTTATCTGAAAATATGCAGAACTTGTAAGATTAAGCTCTAGAAAACGAAGGAAAATGCTTGAACTCAAACACTGTGAGTATACATATATACATATATGTGTAAGCATATGTAAATCAACAGAATAAGGCAAATGACTAAACAGCAATTCTAGTAGTATTTAGAGTGAGATCCTTTTACCTGCAAAACATACTCTTGCTTATATGCCACAAACAAATATGGATGGATGAATAGATAGCTTAGTTTCATCAGCACAGTGAAACACAATTCCACATATTCACCAATACTACAGGCTTGGTATTGGTGATGTCTGGTATTCTAACCAGAATTTAAGATTAGTCTGAGCTAGTAGCAGGACAGCCCAGTCTCAAGATGTACAGTAGAACTTGTTTATGATACTAGCCTGAAGTTTTTTGGCTTTTTTAAACATGTGAGTAATTTTACATTGTAAAACTCAAGACAGTAGACACTGAAACAAGCTGGCTGCTTGCCAAGACAGAGCAGACACTTTCATACATTTTGGAAAAGGTACATATAAGCTATGGATCCAGTTACAGGCCTTGGTATCCCATCCTGTTCTATCATGTAGCTGGTTCTAAAAAATCTGAATATTTTATAGCCAAATTCCAATCTGAAACCCACACTTAGGGAAGCTCAAGGGATGTAAATCGTCTCCTTCCTTTCTTGGCATCCTCTGCCTTCAAACATGACACTGCTATGTTCAAATCAGACCAAATTAGCAGGTCAAGATATTTAAAGTGACATTAAGCAGACGACACTGCAATCAACCCCTTCAGTTCTCTGATATGCCAGTTTTATCTCTCAGCAGTCATCTTTATTTCCAACAAAATTATAATATAATACAATATAAAGAAACAAACAAAGGAGATCTCAGAACTACCGCTGTTCTTTCATTAGATTGGCTGTATGTGATTAAGTTTAAAAGCAAGTGGAGGGATCTCTTATACTTACTATTTCAGTATTGCACTCATTGCAGCAAGAATCCTTACACCAGCACACCATTTTAAAATAGCAGTCAGGGTATATCATCTGGGACTACGAAATGCTATGGTACAATGCAAATATTCTACCTAAAAGGCAATTAGCTAAAAGAGATCAAATAAAAATTGTCTCAGGCCAGCTTAGAGTACCTTCCAGCAAATACTTTTCTGAACTTTTCTGATGACAAAGCCAACATTTAACAGTAAGAACTGGTGGTAACCCTGACTCTTGTAGGGATACAAGAAGCCTTCCACGAAGCACCAGAGACGCTATGACAAACATGCTCTTTACGGCTTTTTTAATCTTTGTATTTATTTTTAGTACTGTTACTGAGGATCTTTGTATGTCAAAACGGAAGCTTGATTAGTGAAAGAATTCATCAGAATTTATCAGGTCCTTGTACTTAATTTCATCTTAATTCCCAGGATATCAGTTATTTTTCTATTAATTTTAAAGTCAAAGAGGACTCCATGGAAGCAATAAGCAGCAGGAACTAAATAAACAGAAGACCGGAACTTTCATGCAAATGTGTTTCCTGGAGGAAAGGAGTAAATCAGTGCAGATAATGCAGTACAGAAGCAGGGAAAAAAGTTTTTTTTTTAAAAAAATAAATCACATGTTCTAAAACAATCTGTTCAAATTTTTCACTGGAACATAAGTAGCTCTTCAAAACCAGTGCTCTCTTGAGGAATTTACATACTTGCCAAGCTTTAAGTTACTAATCAAAAGCAACAGCTATTTGCTTTGTGGATGAAAAGTTGTGATACTTGCTCAAAAATTTAAAAAACAAACAAACAAAAAAAATCACAATAATTTTAAGGAACAATACAACCTAGGCAGTGAGGACTGCCTGCGTGAGTGCATAACTGAGACAAAAACCTCCAGAATATATCCCCCTTCATTAAAAGTTTTAAGAAAAAGTAATACTGGCAGTGTAATTAAGAGGCCTTCAGAGTACTGTACCAGCTCAAATAATGCGTAATGCTTTTCAAATCCACCAGTTACATGGTCACATCAGGGTAATTCCACATCATGTCTCCTGATAACCGTGCTTCTGGCCTGTTAAAGAACACCATGTGTTTGTATGAGCAGCTAGAATTTAAAATCCATCTTTAATGCCCATAGGGCATGACTACTTAAAAGTTATATGCATTTTGCAAAACCACTGGTCTACCCTAAATCTTTACCTACCCTTACTTGATGAACCCCTGCTACAGACACTAAGACATCTGATAACTGACAAGTATGTTTTCAAATAAGTTAGTTTCTGGCTCCAGAAAAGGTTCTCCCTTTTGCTTGAATATACCTTTGGCTTGAATATGTATTCGTATTACCTAAGGAACCATGAAGAGATAAAAATAACCACATTCTGTTTGTCCTGTTGAATAGGGGATTAAAATAACTGGCAACATTTTGTTTCAAGTCATGAACTAGAGGTGGATTCACCAGGTCACAATTGGAAAAGGAGAACTGCCAGTCCTTGATAAGCATGGCAATTACCATTCTTTTATATACAGAACTACTTTAAGGGAGTACAGCTTCCTTACACAGCAATAATAGCATATCCTTTGATTTATACAGTAGTCCTCCAGCAATACAACCAACATCCTGTTTTCATCTTAAAGTACAGCTGGGCAGTTTGTCTACGGGCTTTATTTATCAGAGTTCCTATAACCATGTGCCTTCTCATTAAGAGAAACAGCACCCTCCAACATAGCACCATTTTATATTCCTGGTTCTTTCCTTCTGAAAATTTTAATATGGTACCTATCTGCTCTACAGAGTATATAGATGTAAACTAAGTGCTTTGAAACGATGTGTCTTAAGGTTATAAATATTAACTAAAAAGAAGTTACACACTCCTACCCACAAAGTCATGTAAAAACACCCAAGCAAATTCAGAGAAAAAGGATTTTCTTACTTTATGGCTTTCAGAGGAAAGGACAGAAATACTGCTTGAATGATCTAAGCTGTAAGGTCTCATCAAGCCCTTAAAACACACAAATGCCTGATATCTGAAGCAATCTCTGTAAGTTCTCCCTGGATTTAGACATTTTCCCTGAATATAACAGAGAATCTCTGTAAAATGCCTAAAAGAATATATGTATAAGAATTTTGATTAGACACCTCTCAGATTATTATTTATTAATTCTGTATCCTGTGTTATCACAACAGTCAGAATCCTGTCAGAAATCCAGTATTTTCCACATTCCTACCCATGAAAGCAACCAGCCAAATAGCATTTCAAATGATTTACATGCTTATACTCTGTAACCATGCAGTAACTCATGAACATGCCATTCACATGTTGTCACGCTTTAGAAATAGAAAAACCAAGAGTGCTCAACTGTTAACCACTGTACTTGTTCAAAACAGTTGCTTGTTGAATACATTAAATCACTAAAAACTTAAGACGGAATGTATTGCTAATTATATTTACAAGGCATCCACATTTTTTACCAATTTCTCTTCAAGCAAGTGGTAAGCAGCACGCTAGCAGAATGTCAGTGGAAACAAAGGACAATTACTAATATCAATATAGGGCAAACTTAATTAGAAACTAATGGCTCCAACTTAAAGAGCACTAGAGAACCCTGAATTTGGCCTACAGTGGCCAAAAAAGGCCTGGGGTGGGGGTGGGTGCTGGGGATGAAGAGGGAAGAATAGGCAAAATTACCACCAACGCAGCTACAGCGATAGAAGCTTCAGTGACAATGTGCGTAAATCAGAACATCACCTAGACCAGAGCTTCTACTTTTGTGCTTAGTGGCAGGAGCTAGGTCAGAGACAAGCTGCAGATAGTTCATTTGCTAATCTCTCCAAAATTTGTCCCGATTTCCCCAAACTTAACTGCAGTAGACGAGTGCAACACAGAATGTTGTTATAAAACTAAAGTTAACATGCTCAAAAACAGAGCAGTCTATCAATCTGGGAAAAAAGTTCATGGGCAGCTATCTACACAGATGATAAGAGTAGGAGAGACATGACCAAGGGAGCACTGAAATTCAGCTGCAAACTCTGTGAAATTGAAAGTTCACCCTCACTCTACCGAGTCAAACTCTAAGTGACAGTAGCAAACATGCCCTCAACCTCTCCTAAGTGCACATTTTCTCTCTCCCAATAAGTAAGTGTTGGGTTTCAAATGCTGCCCAAAGGGGAAAATCCAGAGAAAGAACCCTGGCTTCATACTGGAGAAGAGATTCAAGTTGTGGCTAATGGCCATCCGTCTGTTCCTTTGACACACATAAAACAACAACCAGAATTTTTGCAATTTTTATTACGTGGATATGAAGTCACTACCATATTGTTGCAAGCATAAAGCAGAAAGCTTTAAAGCTCTCTTTGGATCCAGAAATTCAAAGCTGACACTTCAAAAACATCCTCAAACTAAAAGAGGATCCTAAGGTGAAAACAGGCAAGAGAAGAGTGTCTAAAGCAACAAAAGCCTTTCCTAACCTTAAAAAGAGAAAAAGGAATTACCTCAGACTTTTGGGATTACAAACAGCTTCTCACCAACTTCTTCTAACTGAAGAGAAGGGCATAAAGAAGCTGCAACAAACTTACTCCACCAGCACAACAGCAGCAGCAAACCTACTCAGTTCAAAAGAAGCCACTGAAACTTCCTTCCATATAGACTGTCCATAAGGGAGGGAGATAGGTATGTAACCTCTGTTAATTACTTGACTACTATAAAAAAAAAAAAAAAAAAAAAAAAGGGAGGAAGGGGGGAAGAGAAGAGTGAATCTCTATATCCAGCACCAGATCTCTGAATGAATCAGTCTTTCTCATAAAGAGTCACCAAACCACTTCTTTCTCGCTGCCACTTAAATATTTAACTGAAAATATTTGTTAATCAAAACCACAGATAAACACAATGGCACATAATACTGGTAAAACTACGTCAGTTTGAGGATGTGATTCATGTTTTCTGATGGATCTCACTTTACTATCAGAAGCCAAAAGTTTTTTACTGGGTTGAGCTTAATGACTGAATTTTTACAATTTCAACAAATTCTACACTGTGTTTAGCTATCACTTCCTAACTTTGATAAAGTATCACATGCTCTTTTACACACATACTGGAGATTTTTCTACCACGTTGAGCATTTGTTCTCATGATACCACAAACTGACTCAAGGAAACATTCTCAGTGTATGACTGAGATGTGAAACAAGATGTGACACACAATGTGATGAGATGTGGAAGAAGCCAACAAATGTAGATATTTTACAGATCTCATTCATTTTTTATTTTATTTTTAAGTGAAAGTTAAAAACTCATTAAATGATTACTTCTAATCTTGGACTTTCTGTTTACACGTAACAGAAGAATTCTTTACATACTTAACCATTTTCCTTTCTGAGAGTATGTTGTTGGCAAATGAACTGCACACTTCTCGATTAACCAGCGTAGGATTTTGCAAGGGCATTTCTGGTTTAAGTTGCTAAAGCTCTTCCAAGTGGCTCTGACAAACATCTGCTTACAAAATAAACAACTCACTGGGCACTTCATTTCCTAGTACAGATCTCTGCACCATGAACAGGAAGAGGCAGCATCAGCTTTTCAGCGCACAGGCAGATTTCATTCAGGAAATGTGAAGGAAAATCCAGAAGTTGTTCTATAGTGGAGACAGCATGCAGGACATTGGTCTCTTCTGCAGAGGGGTAGAGCTCTGACTGACACCATATAGATCTTTCCACAAGACCACTCAGTCAGGGTACCAAGTAATTTTTAAATCTCCATCTACAGTCAACACATATAAAACACTGCTTGGCATGGCACAGCATGAAATTTCAGCTTTTATGTTATGTGTCATTATTTCCAAACATTCTCAATTCTACCATAAAAACTTATTCTGGATTAAGTGCTGGCAAGCATTCTTTAAAAAAAAAAAATCCCATAAACCCGTTAGCTGGCAGACTTTACATATTGGAGCTACAGAATCCAGGAAAAATTTTTACTAAGTAAAAGCAGGAAGGAAAAAAAAAAAAAAAAAAGAAAAAGACGATGACAGAAGTCAGTATCTTAAAGAACACCATCAGAAAGAAAACATAAGAACCAATCAATTTGTTTGAGTATTTCCTAAAACTATCATTGCACCAAACCCCATTTTCTTTCTAAAATAAATCATTGTATACTTTTAAGATTTCATTTAACATTCACAATTCATTGCATTTCCCTCCTTCTCCTTTACTCGTGAGATTTACAGATAAAGAAGCATTACAGCAGCATATTTTGGGAGGAAGACTGGAAAGTCTGTAAGAATGTTTGGGCAGTAGAAATATGAGAATAGTCAAAGAAAGATGCTTAGAAATAAGACAAAGATTCCAGCAGTTCAGACAATGATGTCAGATCCTTATTACTTTTCCAAAACAAGCTGCTTCAGATTCTCTCCTATCACCCTTACTATTGAAAATCAGCTCTGAAGGAACACTTATAAAACTGCTTTGGTTTTCCATACCTT
>VZSZ01001796.1:415455-468325 GCA_013398815.1 Ibidorhyncha struthersii
GGGAGTGGGACCCGGCGCCCTCAGGCAAACTGTTCTGCTCAGCCACGGGAGCCGGGTCGGCCTCTGCCCGTTGGGACTCGTCCCGGGCGCGCGCGCTGAAGTTTCCTTGCTGTTGTCCCCGAAGTTTCCCGGCAGTTGTCCCCCGGGGCCGCCGAGCTGGCGGCAGCGCAGCCTGACCTACCCACCTCCCGGGTAACTCACTCCCAACGGCAGATTGAGTTAAGAGCCGTTCCAGCGAGATCTGCAGTTCGCTCTTTGGGCGTGAGGGCAGGTCAGTCCCGTCCGTGTGCCACGCTGCTCCTCCGCGGTACCGAGGGAGTCCCCGCTGCCCACCCGCGCCGCCACACGGCACCTCTGCAGCCGCGCCGTGCGACCGGCGGCTGAGGACCGCACAATAAAATACAACTCTTTAGGCAGGTCATGTTTTGGCCAGTGCTTAACACAAGTCGAAAAATAGCCGACGACGAAGCGTTTTTACTTTCTGGGTTTTTTTAGGGAAAAAATTAGAACATTTCCTTCTAGTATAAATGCCCCTTTTCTGACTAGTTCTAAGATAACATATCCGGAAAAGTATTATAATTGACCATTCTATTTTAATCTTATTCATAATAAGAACACTGTCCAGTATAATACTGTATACAGTTTAATATAGAAGTTGTACTGCAATAACATTTTGCTTCTTCCTATATGCCCTTCTCATTTGTACTGTGCTTCTTCAGTAAAGATTTTCTTCTGCTTTTATTTTCTGCTTCTTCAATAGAGATTAGATAACCCTGAAGCTGCCAGTTTGGACAGACCCTAGAGGTTGTTCACACCCTGAATAACCACATGCCATTATCAGGCACGCCCCATTAATCTCTGTACGTTTCTTAAACAAAAAAAAATTAATCACTGATGAGTCAGATGATGGATTTTCCACGGTCCAGTTTTCAAAAAGAGAGCGTTCAACAAATTGATCAATAAGAAGAAACTCAAGAGCAAACCCACTGAAGGCCTTATGTAAGTCTCTGACCCTTTTCCTCTTTCCACAGTCCATTTTCTTTTCTCACACTCCTCAAATTGTTTGGCCGCTGCCTAGGTTAGGATGAAGGCTGACAAATAATTCCTTTCTACATTGACTGTTCCTGTTTCCAAGCAGCTACTTCGTGGGCAAAACCATTAAGTGACTGCATCTTCTAAATGGTAATGAAACTCACATGTTGCACGGGTGTGAGCTGATTCAACGCTATAGTGCTGTTTCAACTGAACTGAAGACCATCGTAGCTGATTGTATATTAGTTAGAATAATTACATACGTTGGTGTGATGTTGTCTTCCCTTCTAATAAACTTCACTGGACCACCAACAGATAAGGAACTGTGGTACCATTCACTTTAAAATCTCATTTGAAAACCACTATACGCTATAGTCTAATTCTTTTGGCAAGTACTAATGCCATGAAGATTGCAATCTATGGAACAGCTCACATGGGCTAATAATAGAAACTCAGCAATGCCAGGAAGAAAAGTGACATCAGGGAAATAACCTAAAAAAAAATTGTTAGTGGTGGCAATCTCCAATAAAGACTGGGGAATTACCTAAAAAAGCAGTTCACTGAATAATGCCAATCTCACTTAAGAGGGGAGAGGTTATGCTTATCTTCTCACACTACTACTACTCTTTTTCAAATCTTGGTTGTTAACTAAGCACTTCTGAAATGCTGATCAATAGAAACACTGGAGGCTCTAAATTTGAGTGCCTGCAGGCTATGTTCTGCAGTGACAGTTTTATGATGACTTAAAATATTGGGTTTTATAAGATACTGGAGACATCATTTGTCCCCCATTTGTTTTTAAAAACAAATTCTAGATTCCTATGGCACTTTGTTTTTTAACAAGAGAAAATCAGTTCTGTGTTAGAGTTTCATAAGATGTTGACAGAGCCAAACTCACTTTTTTTTTTTTTCACTTTTCTATCTTTAAAAAGTTCACAACTTTGTCCTGAACTCAAAATGTTGCTCATATAAAGCAAATGTAACTCCCATACACAATAAACAGAAGGCTGCAAGAGGGAACACCAAGTAAACGGGCTATTAATACAGTATTCATGTCTCTCCAATTGAATAGTCGAAAAAAAGAACTTTTAAAGAAAAGTTCCCTGGCTTTTTCAAGCTGATCCGTGAAGATATCATTGTAGTAGTTAACGAAGTGGCAGGTTATTAATTGCACAGTTGCAATAATGTCATCCTTTGTCTATGGTTTGAGGTAAAACAATCATTTAGCTGGAGGCATTATTCCATGTGACAAGCTGCCAGCGGCTGCACTTAGTGAAGGTACTTAGTGCCATTGTATATTCAGTATAAATGTTTGCAGTAATACCCAGTTCTGATTACTGTTAGCATAACCTTCAAGTTATGCTTTTAGTGAGAACTGTTAACTCCAACTGCTACTTGAAGGAGAACCTCTATCTTAGGTAGAGAGGTGGAGTTCCAGGCAGCTTCCTAAGTATGGGGTTTTCATGCAAGTTAAATTACTAAAACCAAATTCCTGCCTGTTCTGAAAAAGCAGTAATACCCCATGGCATTTTTTGTAACAGTGAGGAGTTGTCCTAGACAGCGTTGGGAAAATCTCCATGCCTCCACCCACCTGGTAGGGTAGTGCTGGTGGTTGCTTTCCTCTGTTGGAGAGGGTGCCAGAAGTGTGGAATACAAATATTTTGGGATGAAAGATGCTTGTAGAAATGTAATAGACCATATGATTTTCAAACAGGTATGCCTATTACTGCCTGTGGTTAAAGCTATTAGAAGTGTTAAATAGACCACAGAAGTCTTACAATATTTTCACTGTTGTAAAGGTCTGTTTACAAGGTCTTTCTTTTAAATTTATTCATATGTAACAGCATATTAGTGGCATTTTGTGATTTAAGGATGTAACCTGAATGCTCCTTTAATGTAGTTTTGTACATACCAAATCATACTGTATGACACAGTAGTTATTTTGAATAATATTGTGCAATGTAGGTGTGAAATAGAATATGGAATCAAAGGGTGTTTTCATTGTTAAATTAATTTTATTATGCATAATTACAATATATTAGAAAGCTAAGCTGTTTCATTCTGCCAGCATAGCAAATATGATAAAAATCATTTTTTTACCCTTATAGCATAAACATAAAATGAGGAATTATTACATGACTCTTGCTTTTCTTTAAATGGAAACAAAATCTGTATGTAATTTTTTTCTACAGAGCAGGCAATCAGCTTACATCGCATCCTGTTGAACAGTTGCCTTTTCTGTGTTTGCATTCCAGCATGTGGGTGAGGTTTTGGGAAGCATGCACACACATGCATATAGCCACTGAAAGTATTGCTGTAGGCACAGGGACAGGTTTTTGCGTCCATCTAAACTGTGTGCTTAATTGAAGAACACATCTTCTCTATAAATACACAAGAGGAATAGTAAGCTTTTTGTTAAAACCTTTTTTCTAAGGAGCTTAGAGAGCATTTCTAAATAGTAAAATGTTTCCACCATAAAGAAGTTAAAATTATTTTTATTTCTCACATTAAATAACCTCGGTGCCTGAAAATTATGCAATTTGCTAAAATTACAGGTAGTTAACAGCACATCTGGGACAGCACTACTTTATATGACAACTAGTTGTATCCTCTACTCTCATCAGCAGATGATCTTAAAGAAAACTGGATGACAATAATAAAAGGCATCTGCCTGGGTGGATCCTATATTTTTAAGTACATGGAAAATTATAAAACTGGTTTTAAAATGAGTAGGCTCAAAATTTGCATCGGAGATTTACTAAGTAGGGCACTGACACATGGATTTGGTAAACATCTGAGCATGAAGACATCATATGCAATATGTTGATGGATTTATATTCAGTTTATGTTAGGGCTACTGATTTTTTTAATTAGGATAGGATAGGATAGGATAGGATAGGATAGGATAGGATAGGATAGGATAGGATAGGATAGGATAGTTCAGTTGGGAGGGACTTACAATGATCATCTAGTCCAGCTGCCTGACCACTTGGACTAGATGATAGTTACAGTGCAATGATTGAAAGAATGATTTGTCTCCTCTTACACAAGGAAAAAGTAGAAAATAGTTCAAGTCAGTACTGGTCAGTACTATGTGACCCAAAGTAACATTAAAATTACCCTACAGCCGGGTTTGTACTGGTGTACTGCTTTGCAATGGAGTCAATTACAGTAACTGAAGCATCACAAACTCTGCTAACCTAAACAGGATTACACAGGTAGTACCATTTAGTCTTTCTGTTTAATGTTATATTTTAATAATTTATATGTAGGTCATATCTATGCTGGCCATCTACACAAAGACAGGTTTCACCCTGAGAAGGAGATGGATCACATTATTCTAAGTTGTAAGGAATGCAGTTGTCCAACGCTTTGGCCTGACAGGTGAACTACAAATAAGACTACAAAGCTGTACCCCATATACTGTCAGATACAGGACTAAGTAATTTTTGGCTTTTATAGGGGGTTTTCCCAATAGATGCTACTACATATAATAGAAAATGCAGGGTCAGAAACAAAAATATTTTCTTATTTTATTAATATTGTCCCAAATATATTTTGCTCCTAATGTGTACATTACAGGCATTTACTTTCTTAGAGACACATTGTTCTTTTAGGTCATATTTAAGATCAGCATGACCCTAGGGTGCATTCCCATTGCTACCATTATGTTTTTACTCTGCTAGTGTTCAATTTTTGCCTTTGGATCATCAAGGTGAATGTTTTACCACATTACATGCCATGATTTGTAAGTTATTTTGCTTGTTGAACAGTATTTTCGGGAATGCATTAAATAACAATTAGTGAGGTATTCACGTGGAATAACTTCACACTTGAGTAATATTAGAAAGCTTCAGATGATGCAGAGTAGTGAGTGATTTAAGATATAGAATCACATATGCCCTGAAGTATCCTGTTGCAATGTTAATTACTTTTTAAAACAGCTTTATATAATGTTTTCAAATCATGTTAACCACAATAGTTGCAATGAAGGATAGATAAGAGTGAATTGAAATGTTAATCTTACCTGGAGTTTAGCAGAAACTACAAGTTCACTAAATTTCTGTCATGCACTAAATTTACAAATTGGGAATAGTCATATATAACTAGGAAAGTATGCTGTGCAAAAATCCTCAGCACTGAAGTCTGTAAGGTCTAAACACTAAAAAATACTTATGAAGAAAAACACCTTTGGAAAAAAATACATTCATAGTATTTGTTCAAGTAATGCATTAGCGTATGTCTTATTGAATCATAAAATAACACTACAAGAAACATAATCTCCTTTTCCTATTAGAATAATACACTTTGTTCTGAAAGAGATTTGAGAATTTCCTCAAAAGAGATATAGAAAATGTAGCAATAAACAAGCTACCAGTAGAGGAGTTATCTTAGGGTCCTGAAAGCTATATTGTTATGGATGTACTGTATCATGAAAGCAAGATATATTAGCCCAGGAGAAGCTTTATGCTGCACAAATTCATATCTCTTGGTACTTTAGCTAGCTTGCTCAGAAGTAGCCTGGGTAGCTTTATAAGGCTCAGGCTTTCTGGACATCCTCTACATACATTTAGGTGGAATCTGGTGCCACATGTTAAGATGCTTTTGAAGCATGGAGAGGGAGTTAAATACTTAACTTGGATGTTATGAACTGCATGCTCTGATTAGGCAACTGAATAAATGGGGAGGAGAAAGGGAAGAGACGCTCCTCCTCCAGAACGCTAACAAGAGAAGAGACGCTGCTCTGTGAGCAGTGCGCTTATTCACATGCTTTAGGGACCTACTGCTGGAATGGACCCCCTAACAGAGCTCCAAAGGCAAGTATTTATCATATCTGTTTTGATCGCAAGATGGTACTGAGATGTTCAGCACAGACAGATCCAAGATAATTCTGGTCACATATGCGCATACAGTGGGGACTCGGAGAAATCTATTTGTCAAAAAAAAAAAAAAGGCTCATCCCACCTTCAAATGGTGGCAAGGTCAAGAATACAACACTGGACCAAGTTCTATTTAAGTCACATATGCTGCTTAATAGATCCAGAAATTATTAGTGCTCTAAGATTTTACAAAGCTGGAATCGTTTTTTTCAATAAATGTTTGAATAAAAGTCATGAACAGATACATAAAGGTTTCAGTCAGAGTACCTGGCAGAGTTTACCAACTGTGATAATTCCCACAACTTTTTCAAACACATTTTCCAAGTATATCACTTATCGCTATGATTCTAAGAAGCAAGAATGAACACAGGACGGGAGCTCAAGGCTGTGTATTACAGCTGAATGTGGCTTTATGTCTAGTATTTGCCTCATGGGGGGAGATGAAACATAAGTTGCAGAAATTCTTTGAGGTCTTCATTTGAAAATTATTACTGATCTGAGTTTGAGAGTTTGCATAAATAATTCCAAGTCATTTCAAAGCCCAGCTTTGACTCTGCAGTTTGCTGGCGTCTCCTTACAGAATTACCTCGTTAGTGAGCATCTATGTGTAGTCAACACAGCTTGTGCAGACATGTCAAAGACAGTTTGAAACTAGCAGCTGCGTGAAGCTCAGCGCAGGCTAACAACTCATTTTCAGAGCCAGGTTTCCTGGAGAACATAGAATTCTTTATCTCTTTGGCTATGCTTAGCAGCAGTACACAGGACAGGATAGCTCAAGGGTAGCACAAGTATTCTCTAGTATGTATGCACCAGTATATATATCACTGTATCTGCCCTGTTAACAAAAAATGGTAATTAAGCAGCAAAGTAGTCTTACACAAAACAGTAAGCCTGTGGCAACAGGGACTGAGAAAGCTGTCTAGCCTTTGTGTGTGCAAACATAACTTGTGTGCATACCTATTTGCTATTGATGTACCAAACCACAGCATCTTGAAATACTTCTAATTTAAGCAGTTAAGTTTTAGCTAAGTTTAATTTTATTTAAGAACTGTATGGAGCATTTTCTAGCATTAGTGTTCCCTTTTTTTAAAAACGGAAGATTGTGTCTAGACACCATGGGAAGCACTCTTCCTGGCATCAGAGTTGCTGTTTCATTCTTCCTTCTCTCCAAACTGCTATGCTAAAGTCACTGCTTACTATCCACTGAGTATGGCACAGCTTGGAAAGTTTCGTTCTTATCTTGACACAGTCAGGAGGAAAAAAAAGGCTTAATAATCTAGTTTGGTTTTGTTCTGTTTACTATGGCATAAAAACAAATATAATGATGCTTACAATTCTCACATGCTAATTACTACGTATACATGCAGCAGTTTACATTGCTTTTTACTATATATTAACATCTATTAATTCACTCTAGTTAAGTACTGTGTACTAATCAGAGACCAAGGTTGCATGAAATTATCCAGATATTTTCATTAAAAATAAAGTAAAAAAATAAACAAGGTAGGCTAGAGCTTTAAATGCTCCGTACGGAAATGCCCTTAGCTCAACCAACTTGACTTGGGCATTAGACCAGATTTAGAAGACTGTGCAATGTTTTATGCATAGCAGTACAATTGCACAATTAAAAGATGTGAAGATTCAACTTTTCAGTAGCTCATTAAAGGTAGTTTTAACCTTTTCCTTTGAAAAGAAAAACCCAACTAAAAACAGCAAAAAGATTTTGAATGCATCAGTCAGTCCCACTCCATGACCAACGTGTAGTTCCAGTGTCACACATTTATGCCAGGAGATGTGAAATTGCCATCGCCATTCTATACTGGAGCTGTAAGCCACTCAGCTCCATAACAGCACTACAGCTATTTCTGGCTTTGTGGAATGGGGCCAATGTTTTTCCCAGAAATAAAAATTAGAAAATGAAAAGGGCACCAGTTTTATCTCCCCTATCTCTTCCTGGAGAAGACTGGGCAAGTTAATGAAAAAGAAATCCATCAAGAGTTATTAAATACAAAGCACCATCTCTGGCTCAGGAAGTTCCTGAACCACAGATTGCCGGATGATAGGAAGATTTGTGGAAGTATATATGCTTTCCCTTCATTTATAGTGTTCCCTCAACATTCATTTTGGACATTGTCAGAAACAGGATACCAGGCCAGATAAGACATTCGGTCTGACATAGAGAGGCCACTCTTATATTCTGAGGTTCTTTAGATATATTCGGAGGTCTGACTTTAAAACAGAAAGGCCTCATTTTTTAATAAAGGTAAAGGAGTGCTATAGATGTCTGTGGTTTCTTTGAACCTACTGTAATTATTATTTCAAGATTTTGCCTTCAGTCCTATTTTTCACATGGTAACACACCACACCTTTCAAGCATTAGGCATTCAAAGAGCTGGTAAAGGCAGTTTGGTGGTGTTAGAAGGTAAATTACAGCTCTGCTGAATGGCTTGCTTGGGTATTGACTTTAGAAGCTCTATGTAAAGTGGCGATGCTGAATGGCCTATTAACAACTCTGAGGCCAGTGTGTGTGAAAGTGACAGCACTGGGACAAGGAGATGTTTTATCTCTCCCTAGCAGTGTATGAAATGCTTATTGACCTGGTTGAACCTTAAAAGTCAGCCCATTATAGCCAGATACAAGTTCTTGGGCTTCATTCCAGGCTAAGATTCACAACGATAAACATGTCTATGCTAATTAAATGCATCAGAGTCTATTTAGGCTAAACAGTTAAAGAGAAAAGATTGAAACAGGGTTGGGCTGCCCAGATGCAGAAGCAAGAGGAAAAAAGGGGAAATAAAGAGTCACCCTAAATGGTTTGTACTCTTTTTTATTTTACTACTTATGAAACTGCATTTGAGAAATAAGCAGCTGTAGACTCTGACCACCATGATATCAATTTGGGTTGAGTCATACAACCATTTTTCAAATGAACTAACTCTTGTCTCTTGATTTTACAGACAGAACCCTGCTGCATAACCCGTTTTAAGTAATTCAAGATGCACCTTAGAAAATCCTTGGCCCAAGGGCAGAAAAATTTTAAAACATTTAAAATGAATGAAAAAGAACAGGGAGTTAGAGCTGCGCGGTGGCTCGGGAGATAGATTCCTGTGAGGGCTGAAGGAAATTGTTTTAAAACATAGACTGTGATTATCCATGTTAAAAAGAAACGTGACATTTTTCAGCATAAAATATAAAGACTGAAATGAGAGGAATAGGACCAAGATGTAAAAATATCTGGCAAGGCCAGACTACATGGTTAAATAACATGACGGTACAGGAACAGAGTCATGGCACAAGTTAAAATACTGTTCTTGGGCTGGACAGATAGTTAACCTTGCATACTGAGGCTTTAATACCCAAGTCAACCTGTCTTCTCTAGATTAGAGTGACTATTAGGCTAGACTGTATAAATATTTGTCATCATTTCTAGCAAATAAACTATTCCTTTTTTTTTTTTACTTTTTGAAGCCACCTTTTTTCCACTTCACATGCCACTGATGAAAAAAAATGCAGAGTGCATAAAGAAAAGTGCAGTATGAATTTTGCCATGATTTTATCCTCAGTGAAATGTCATCCAAGACTGAGAGAGTTTAATGCTGGTACTCTTCAAGGTTTGCGCTCTGATGACTTTGATTAACTGTCTGAATTAGGAAATCAGATTTGTTACTGTCTTAATGTATGAAAAGAACAGAAGCAAAGTAATAGTTTCACCAAGCAGCTATCATTCCTACATAAACCTGAAAGGTAGTAAATGTGAATCTGAATTTAGGTCTTTTGAACTGAAATGGCAGGGACAACTAAATTTCTAATTACCTAGACTACTGCAGGTTTTGGTTGGAATTATGGAATACAAATGAAATTATTTTTGCCTATGTTTTTCAATAAAATAACAGATTTTTAATCCTTCTTATGATAAAAATTATACCTGTTAAAGAATAAAAGTTTACTGACAAAAAGTAAACTCTAGTTCATGAAGATTTACACCACTGTTAACGTGAATAATATCTTTATTCAGTTAATATGATGCTTAAGAATTGCAAACCAGACTAAATATATGTTCTTTTGAAAACAAAGCAAACAATAAAAGTGAATCTGTTGCATTCTAAGAGTCAAGGAGTCGCAAAACCATGTAATGTTTCTCCAGTAAAACATAACAGAAATGACTCTCTACAAAGAAGAGAACCTATGCTACTGATTCACCAATGCAGAAAAGTCAGACACCATGGATGAATTCCAACCTACTGTCTTTAAAGGCAAGATCCTTTGTGCTTCATAGGGGTGCAAATTTACCTGATGTTTCAAGGTTCAAGCATAGACGTTTTCAAGGTTTTCCTTCTTCCTACCATTCAGGCTAAGTCTAAATTTTCAAAGGCCACAGATATTTAAGTCCCCATTTCTCTTTAAATTAGTTCACGAAACCAGGTAAAACACAGGACTCAGACAGGGCTCACTTAGATGAGGGCTAATGAGGAAGGGGGAATTATCTTAAACTATTTCAAATGTAGGTGGAAGCTTTTTCATTTTTTTCTTTCTTTTTCCTAATAAATTTTATTCTTGTACCTTGCATGATGTAATACTGTCTTGTATACTTTTTCTTTTATTAAGCCTTCTAGTCCTGATGCTACTTACAGCAGGTTTTTTCATGCATAGTTTATGATTGAGACTTTAATCAGAAGGCTGTTCACCTGCACGAGGCAGACAGCTGGAAATGGCTGTCCTATCTTCTGAGTGAATTTGTACCAGGATTTCCATCTGTGCTATATATGTGCCTGGAAGAGTACCAATAACGATCATTGATCATTGCAACAAACTGATGGCTCTTTCAGTCTCATTTTTGAGCACATTCCACGGTTTTCTCTAAGCTCAGAGAAAGATCTGAACCACAGTGCTGAAGGAGGAAAAAAGCCAGGGGGCAGATTTCAGAGTAACAATTTTTTAATATATTGAAGTTCTATCCTTAGGCATGCCCATTTTTCTAGTTTTAACTCAGTCTCTCTCTTAACTCCAAATTAAATCACAAGATATGTTCTGAAAGTTACTTCTGTGAAAGAATCCTAGAAATATGGGGCCAATGACAAGAAAAGAAGCACTTTACAATCTTCAGCAAAATACAAAATGGGGGAGATAGTGCGGGCAGCATTCAGAGCTCATTATCGCAGCCACTGTGAAGAGAATCTTCTCTTGAGAGCTGTAGCAATTACCATGTAGCTAACTCTTACAAACAGGAATCTAGGTTGTACAGAGTTCCTTACCTCCAGACTAAAATCTGGAAGCTTTATCTGATGACTATGCAAGTCAAATATCATCCAGGTAAAAAATAGGAGAGTACAGCACAGAAAAGGTATCCAAGTTCAGTATGAGATGACAGAGAACACCAGGAATCTGTAACGTGCTTAAATTGTGACAACTTTAAGCTGATGCTGGGAAGAAGAAAGTGAAATAATATTTCTTAAATCCTTCCATGCAACTCAGCTTAGTCCTTGTGTTTATCCAGCAAACCTGCCTTTCCAGAGATCTCTCCAGGTTGCACCAGATACCAGCAAGTACCACACATTGCAAAATGCCATAGTAGACAGCAATCTGATTAGAACCGTAGCATTTCATTTGCAAACAGTCTACTTCAGTTACAGATTAACAGAAAGGATTTAATTTATTGAAGGAGAAAATTAGTAGCTGGTAAAAGCAAGCTATGGAGAAAGTCATACTGGAAATTACAGGAAAACCTCAGGACCTGATTGTAGTATATATTTTAGCTTTTGCATACAGTTTATCATTTTTATGTGAGAACTCTCATCAAGACCAAATATACTTTCCAGAAATTATTAAAGGTTTCACCTTGTCCAAAGAAAAAACACAGCGATTCTACTGATTTGTAGAAGTCAGCTCAACACCTCTTAAGTCAGGCCTCAAATGTATATAGTAGGCATGACAAAAAATGGGACCTACTTGGAACAGTGGAATTATAATCTAATCTATCAAACTTTTTATGATTGCCAGCATGGAACTGGTGGTAAAGGAACGGGGTGGTAATGCCTTCTGCCACTTCTGCTAGAAATCTGGCTCCTTATCTGCTTCACCATCTACTTCACAAGCCAATCCTGCTTGAATAGTACTCATGTTTAATCTGCAGTACATGAGACAGAAAAGAGGAATAATAAGATGGGTAGAATCCCCTGCCAAACTTAGAAGAAACAGCAAGTTCCAACAGCTCCTCCCGTCCTCCCTTTCACTACCCAGAGGCATACAAAAGTCAGGTAACTCTTGCAATTTAATCTCCTTAGCAACATCTGACCTGGCAAGCCCAAGCGTATTTTTTGTATCCCCATACCTAGAAACATGTAGTAGGTGCCACAAACCTAATTTACTAGAATATTATAGAGCCCATTGTGAGGATGGGGGGATTCTACAGAAAGAGATCTCTGTGTCAGCCAGCAAGAAAAGCTTTCCTGAATTTCTTCTACCTGGCAATCACTGTAACCCTAGTCACTTTTCAAATTGTTAAGGCTCATAAACTATTTTACTGGAAGTGTGAATAAGCAGAAAGGCCTCTGTATTAAAAATATGATTGAGAGCAGCAAGTCTTAGCACACCATCTGCAGTGATTGCACTCAAATATTTATTATGTAAGTTCCACTAAGGAATAATCAATAAGCTTTGTCAGAGAACTGATGAGAGTTCAGAGGAGAAAGCTATGTGTCAAGCAGCTTGTGACAGTATAAAGAGACTACAGAAATATATGCATCCAAGGGGAGAGCTGTCAGGCACTTAGAAGTTGGCATACAGCATTCAGTCACTCTCGGTTTCATGAATAGGCGCTGGATTATTACATGAAAGGAAACTGCAGTTCTAGCGATACTCTGTTCTGCCAATACAGGTGCGTCTGCTGCCAAGGATGACCTTCCTGACAAGCACCTTATCCTCATCTCAGTGCCCTGGATTCTCAGTGATATACTTCACAGTCACTTTGACATAATGAATACAGACTTCCTCAGAATATTGTCTTATGGCTTGTGATAAGAATGAATGCCCAAAAGTAAAATGACTAGTCTCAAAAAGAGGCAGAAACTCCTCCTGTTCCTCTCCTTCTCTGTTTCTTAAAGCTCTATTCTCGACTATTATAGACTGGAACTTTCTAACAGTCATCTTCTCTTCCAGAGGCATCTAAGGATCAACAACTATCTCATGAATAGGATCTCAGGTGCTCTGTGCTTCAGCTCCTCTCTTGTGCAGACTAATACTGCCCTGCCAGTGTTTGTTCAGCAGTTGCCATTGTCTGATACAATGGGCCTGGGTTACCATTTATCAGACCTGTTCTTCCAGCTAGTCTACATTCCTTGCCCTCACCACTTCCAGGATGGGGAGATCCTTTATGAAGATACTTCCCAAAGGGGCACATTACCTCTTCAAGAAAACAACAATAATCACTTTCATAATAAATTTAAAACTGACACAAACGTGTTGAAAAGTATTTCAATTACTAGCCCTGATATAATTATCTCTTTCCTCTTACGCTTCTTGGTTCCAACAAAATAAAATACCATCTTTCTACACCAAAATTTTTGCATTTGCAACTCTTTGCAAGTTCAGTGCCAGCTCTGTTGAGTAGCTTTATTGAAAAGGAGTTTAAGCGTTTAGCACTGTGCACAAACTAAGTGTAAAAAGATACTAACATACAAAGTCTTAGAAATTGGTAATAACAATAATTTTAAAAACTTTAAAACTAAAAGGAAAAAGTAGTTCCGCAAGCAAAATGATATTTTTGCTTACAAAAATTTCTGACCATCTCTTGCAACTCTTCTCACAACCAATTTTTCAGCTGTTTCATATATCCCGAGCTATAGATTCTCAGAGTCTTTACAGAAGGCAGGTACGCTCAGTAAACGAAGTATCACAAAGCTCCTGATTCATGCACGCTTAACTAAGACAACCATAAATAGTCCCTTGAATTCACTGTCAACTGGAGAGGAATGACGTACTGAGTAGTATGAATGCCCTCTGCAGGTAGAACAAGAAACCGCGATAATTCTGGGATTGATTACCGTTTGCCTATTTATTAAGTAGGTACTAAATAAACAAGTCTATATTAGTCCTTATTAGCCTGTACTGACATTGTCTGAAAATTGTAAATGGTACAGTAGTATCTCCTGGTATCGTTGACAGACAGTTGATAATCTATCACAGATTTTTCACCAGTCATAAAGCCAGGCTGTGTCTGTACTACAGAATTATATAAAATCATGGAGCAAGATTGAACCCCGCACCTTTGTTCATCAATGCTGCTTCACTGTTACAACACTCCTGGTGTGGTTTGACTGTACCAGCTAGCATCCTTTCCCATACCCTCCGTGTAACGCTATCTATGAGTGTTTACCAGTTCCACGAGCTGCTGCACACCCTTCACATCATTTTAAATATTTTAAGCTGAAAAAAAATCTTTCTCTCTCTCTCTCTCTTGCTCACACATACACACACGTGCATGCACACACAAATCATACCTAGAGACAGAGCAGTACTCTATTTTCTCCAGGGGACATCAAGGGCCAACTGGTATGTGTCATGGACGTATCCAGTTCTGTGCCATTTGGCCTCTGATCTAGAGACCAGTCCCCTCTCTCTAAAGCCTCAGTAACCTACACCAAGAGCCAGGTTTTGAGGTAATCAATACTGCATTTTCCTGAAGGGCCACTTAAGTGTGTGGGACACCATATGTTAGGTAGCCCACAAGCACCAGCTAAAAATAGCTCCCCGCTGAATCTGTTACCAAAACAGATGCTAAACCACCAGGCACATACAGGCCTGCTCTGAACCTACTGTTGTCTCTGTCCGCTACATGCTGCCAGAGGTTTCAGAGCCTCTGTCACAGCGATCTCCCATTCTCCACAGAAAAACAGCAGTCAGCAACTATTCCATGCCTGAACTTCGTGACACTCAGCCCCGTGACCTCCATCTCAGCATATCCATGCTGGTTTTCTGATTGGCCAAGTCTACTGTGGATGAGATCAACAAAAATATAAATATATGCACTCAGTTTAAGAGAAGAATGATCTCATCCCCTAGCCAAAGATAAATGTGAATAAAACTGTTTGAAGACTATTACGAATTTAAAGCAGGAAACAAGGCTTTTAAACACAGTCTTTACTCGAATAAGAGGACTGATGGGCACCATGTGGAACACAGTAAATGTCATATGCAACAAGAGTAACAAAGCAACAAAAGTACTAAAAATCAAAACCAAGAAAGGATGGCAGTGTGAGAAAGAAAAATCTATGGCCATGTTTAATTTTAACAGTCATCATCATCATCCTTGTTATTTCTAAAGGAGGTCCTGACCACTTCCATGAGAACATGCCCAAACCATCTTGCTTCGGGGTAGATTCACTCCAATGAATGGCCTTGATTTCAAGCTGCACAGGAGCTGCAGTTCTAATTTCATATGCAGTACAGAGTAACAGCTGCATTCAAAGACTCTAGCTGTATAGATAAATGACTTGCTGGTACTTGTCCCTAACTCTGCCATGGAAGTTCAGGTAATGCATACAGTCGACAAAATCAATATACACTATTACAACGCTTGTCTGTTCACTAAAAGCATGAACAAATGACTTCATTCCTATATTTGAGAAGGCACAGAGAGGTGTTTTACATAAGGAGCCTAAGCTGCCAGCAGAATTAGAACTGAGGAGCAGAAAACTGTTTGATCAGCTTTGAGTTCAAAGACATGTCACAACATACGTAACTTCCAAACTGGATTATTGTGACACTGGCAGTTACAAAAATACCTTTCTTTTTCTGTTCATGCCTACAGCATACTTGAAAGTCAGTCAGTCTCCGTATATATGGCTTTGGACTTGCTGGGTAGTCTGACTCATTCCCAGTCTATCAAGATCTTAAGTCATATTTAAGGTCCATGAAAATCACATTGTATGTATGCTTACAAGGTTTTGAATTGAAATCTAATTTTCATTTTAGTAATTTATTTTTTTTCTGCTGGAAATGCAGCAATCTCAGTAGGTTACAGCAAAAAACCTAACAGAGACATACTTCTCGTGGATGCTGCAGGTGTGCCAAGCACTAGGATTACACAGAGCAACTATAAAAGCTGTGATTATTTGAAAATGATTTTTTGAAGGTCCTATATTAATGCCTCTCCTTTTACATGCGACCTAACAGAGAACAGATAAATCTTTACTTTTTTCCCCTGATGCATCTATTGAAACACTAATGGAAAGTTTATCTTTAAGACTAAGTCTGTAACAGTGGGCTTAGCAGCAAGGGACAAAGACCAGTACCTTGATTTATTTGCATGCCGTGTAAATTATCAGTTTTTCAAGTTTTTCCTGTTTCTAAACTGCATTTTCTCCTTTCCAAAGAGCAAGCATGTGTGTGGTTTTGTTTTTGTTTTTGGGGTGTGTGTGTGCACGCATACATATAATTTCTACTTCCTAAACTCCACTGTAGTGCGTACTCTACTTGTATTTTCCTGGAATTTACATAAGCCCAAACTGGTTACTTGCTGTATACTTCTTACATTAATTGTGAGTTCTCCAGTCTGTCTCCACTGACGTGCAAGCTAGCACTGTATACATCCCTGTCCTGCCAAAGACCAGTCTAATTCATTCTTCCTTCACAAAATGTCCCCACCATTCATCACATTTTTTATTCTTTGTCAAATCCCTCTCTTCTTTCCAGTACAGCTACCTCAATGCAGTTACTGCCAATGTTAAGCTTTTACTATTCAAACAAACCAGCTTCATTAACTTGCCAATACATTTAATTAAAAACAGACTATACACCTTGGGTGGGGTTTACCAAAGCTCCCAAGCTAGATTCCTTTTCACACTCTGTTGCCTAAACTGAAGTGCGTATTTATCAAGGTGTCTGGAAGTGAAATATCCAAGAAAGCAGGGACTCTAAAGCTGCCAGCTTTCAGAGCACCTGCGCATATCATTCGCAGCATCTAGAATACAGCATGTCAACAGGTTGTCACAGACATAGACTGAGACTTAACAGGATGGCAGAGCATGTTAAGTTTACTGCATTTTAACACAGGGCAATGCTTGCCTTGTGAATATGAAATTAGCATTGAATTTTCTGATTTGCAGAAGGTTTTATGGTTAATATATTATGTATAAAATTCCCAAGGCTCTTAAGATTAGTGGCATATTTTTGCAGCTTAACTTCAGCTCAGGCAGCGACTTTTTTTTTTTTAATTTAATAACTATCATCTGCAGCTTCCATCAGTCCTCCAAATATCATTATAATTATTCTTAAATCTACAAGGCAAACCATCTCAGTCTGATTAGGAGGAAAGCTAGAGTTTTAAGATAAAACGTAACATTTGAACTGAAATTAAGTAATGTAATAAGATAAATTATGAAATTAAAACCAACAATTACTGCTAGAAGAAAAAGAGTAAGCATTCAGAGACTGATTTCCAAGAACTGTTGGGTATTCTGTTCTTCCATCCTTATTCACATTTCCATTTAATTAAGAAATGTGTGTAATAACCATTCTATAAAGAACAAAAAAGAAAAATAAATGAATTGAAAATGCACCATCACTACTCAGTTATGCTGCGATTAATTTTTGAGCACCATCTGCTGGTCTGCTTCCAAAACAACAACCAAATTTCTCAAATGCTGGTAACATCTAGATACATATCAGGTCTGTATTGACTTATCACTTATTTTGTCACATATTTATTAAAAGTTCCCATGAGTCATGCACTATCATCATACTAGAGGAAATAACAGCATTCATGTAATAATGGCCAGCTATAGAGGAGATGTGTCGGAAAGGTTAAAATAGCTGCTCTGTGGTTAACACAGGTTGAGATAAGCCTGTCACAGTGATGTTTTTAAGCTGAAAAGGTTTCTGAAGTATACTGAAAATGAAAGCAACTTGGCCACTGTTTTTGTCTTAACGTACCAGATGTCACCCCTACCACAACTCTTGTCAGCAAGGAAAGAAGCCATATCACTGCCATCTTTTATTTCTTGCAGATTCTCAGATAATATTGGAAAGAGTTGTAGAGAAATCTACCAAGACAGAACCTTACTCTCAAATATATCATCATGATTACTTCTCGCTCGCCTCTTGCTCCTAGCAATACAGTGCCATCTGCTTTTCCTGCCTTTTTACTTACTCCATTCCAGAAAGAGAAAGACCTAACATTTTCCCTAGCACAAGATGACAACATCCTGCGTTAGAGGCCTGGATTCTGATGGAGTTAACTATTACCAAATCTGGAGCTTTATTCCATTCTCCTTCTCCCTAGAACACTAAATAAATATTTGCTTAATTTGCACTTTACAAAAATATTTTGTAATCTAAGAAATCTGTACTTGCTTTCTCTTAAAGAGTATTTCCAGTTTGAATAACCTTGTTATGTCCAGTTTAGAAGAGAGTGTTTGAATTTTGCCACTTTCTTTCTACGCTTCTGACAAATACTTAAATACCACAAACACATATAATAAAGTAAAATATTTTTTCATATCAAATAATTTAAATAAAAATTAGTTTCAGTATCAAACTGAAGCTACAACCTGCAAGGCCTGGATAGAAAATGCTGGTCCTCTTATATGCTGAACAGTTATTTAATTAATTAGAGTATTGAATTATTGAATAGTCACTAACAATTATCAATTAAATTATTAATTTATTCATGTTCCACATTTGCTTCGTCTACTGCCCAGAATATTGTAGTCAATCTGGGTATATTCTGTGTATTGGTCAATGTTTCACAGTAGACTGTTGTCAGAGTAAAATCTTGATTCCTACAATATTCCAACAAACATTTAAACCTTTTTTCTTTTTTCATGTTGAAGTAGGTAGGACTGCTTCTGCATTTTTAGTTAACCATATACGTTCAGGACTGAGACTTTGGAACCCTGTGGAGGCTCACAAAAATTTACATCCAAGTAAAAGAGCATGCAGAAGGCTACTGTTCACAAATTGAGTCTTTTTGGAATTGAAATATGCTTAATACTTCAAGGAACACTAACACTTCATACAGGAGAAAAAAAAATCAAGCTGTTAGTCTGGATCAAGTTGATTCTAAAAAGAGAAAATGCAATTAATTCGTAATACCCATTAGTAATTTGCAAGAATCCCACAGGCATTGATACAGAGTTTAATTTACAAGAATACTGACAGTGGAGTTAGTCCGAAAGTGAAGATTCTGGAATAACATAAATAGAAATGTTTCTGCAATTCCTTTAATATTCCAATTAAGACATTATTTTTGCATTTGCAAAACAGCAGTCTAAAGGTTTGTTTTGTGCTCTTTTCTTTTTTTCTAAAAGGGGTAGGTATACTACGATGAAAATATATAAACAACTTTTAATCATTGTTCTACAGAGAAGGGAAGTTAACTAAAAATTTTAACACAACAGTTTATCTAGTTGCCTGGTTGTATCTAGTTCTCTTCATCTTTTCACACTAACAACTTCTTTCTCTTGGGTCACAGTGATATACTTCATAAACTTGTACCAGTCCCATGATACTCTGTCTAGCACTGAGTGACATCCTGATGCTTGGGATCCGTTATTTTATAATTCTACATTGGCACCATCCCACTTATTATAGGAAATGGCTAGAAGTTGTTGTACAAGTTACTAAATCTCATCGTAAGCAATAAATACTTGTAAAGCATTCTTATCTCAACAATTTAAAAATACAGTCCAATGAAATGCAGTTTACATTGTTAAAATACTGATGTTACGAACGAGTTCCAAGTGAGTTCCCAGCTTATATCTAACTATAGCACAAGCAGCACAATGTTGAGGGTGTTTTGGCTCTCGTTTTGGAAGCATTAACCATCAGTTGGGAGTATTTGCAATTTTCAACAAAGTTCCTTCCTCAGCTCCAGGAGGCTCCTCTTTTGATGCCTCACTGAAGTTTCAGGATGTTTTTCTTGTTGCATCCTGCCTTAGTTCCAAGACATAAGCCCTCTTGGAAGCCCCCTACAAGTTTCACAGTCTTCCAAAGAAAAAAAATTACAATAAAATATCCATCTAAGGAAGAACTGCATCCTAATAAAAGATGATGGGAACAGACTACCAGCAATTAATAATACAAATCAGTATGCAACAGAACTTGGGAGAATCTTTTAGCGCTAATTCTGCTCCAAGAAATCCATGGTTCTTTACTGTTACAGATTGAGTTATGTGTGTATTAGAGGAAACAGTATTCCTATCTATTAAAGATGACTTGCATTTTAAATGCTTATATTGATTTCCTGGTTCAGCTGACATTTAATAACAGCAGATGTAGCCAAAGTGAAAGACTAGTTTCCAGTTTCCTTGCACCTTTCTGCATTTCCCTGACTTTTTAGTCAATAGTTGCAGTGGACTTCAGAGTAGACAGAGGTGACTAAATCAATTCCAAAAGCTTGAATTTGTTTACAGCAAGCAGAATTGGTAGTATTTTTACCCTTGGTATTCTTAGGCAATACAAGATTGGATATTTGCAGAAAGCAGATGAAAGTATCAGTCCTTATTTTAAAATAACAAGCTTCCTGTGCCATGTTATCTGTATTTTGCACGTGCAAGAAATGAAATAGGGTCCAGTTTCACAATGAGTAACTTCTCCTTGAAGTACAATGGCACGGGTCTTCAGTCCACCTGCAGATCCACAAGACTGACAGCTACACTATTCCCTCTGTTAAAGCTTCTCACACTCTCGTCTCTCTACCTACAAAGTTAGAATACTGATCGGGCTCACTCGCTCTCATGGTCTTTTCTTATCACAGTGCCCTGTAAACCACTTAATGCAACAGACTGGGAACACAGCGCTGAAGAGAGGCATTACGAGGAAGACGTGTAACGTGCCATTGATTCCCACTGCTTTGGTAGCTAAACTTAAACTAAGAAAACTGGCAGTGCTTCACACCTGTAGGGTCTAGCTCCACTTCCTCTCTCCAAAAACTGCTGATTTAAGATTGCTGCATCCACATGCTTTTCGCACAGTTGGGACAAGCCCAACAGAGTCTACCAGCAATGACTTGATATGCCACCAATTATATGTTTGCATTTCAGCATTAAGGACTACCCTTCTTTTATAAAACCTGGATTAAATTACATCTGATTTTGGAAAGACTGAAAATATCAATTAACCTGCGATAATTGGGTAACTTCACACTTGTCCCACCTATCCAGGCAGGTTTCATGATGGTGTATGAAGTCTCCGGAAGGCCCAGCATGCTATAAACTGTTCTTTGATAATTAGATTTCTGCAGAAAATCATAGAATGATTTAGGCTGGAAGGGACCCTGAAGATCATCTAGTTCCAAACCCCCTGCCATGGACAGGGATACCTCCCACTAGACCAGGTTGCTCAAAGCCCCATCCAACCTGGCCTTGAACACTTCCAGGGATGGGGCACCCACAACTTCCCTGGGCAATTTGTTCCACTACCTCACTACCCTCATAGTGAAGAATTTCTTCCTAATACCTGTTCTAAATCTCCCCTCTTCCAAAGCCATTACCTCTTGTCCTATCACCACCTGCCCTTGTAACAAGTCCCTCTCCAGCTTTATTGTAGGCCCCCTTCAGATACTGGAAATCTGCTATACAGTCTCTCCGGAGCCTTCTCTTCTCCACGCTGAACAACCCCAACTCTCTCAGCCTGTCCTCATAGGAGAGATGCTCCAGCCCTCTGATCAGCTTCATGGCCCTCCTCTGGACTCGCTCCAACAAGTCCATGTCCTTCTTACGGTGAGGGCTCCAGAGCTGGACACAATATTCCAGGTGGGGCCTCACGAGAGTGAAGCAGAGGGGCAGAATCACCTCCCTCAACCTGCTGGCCATGCTTCTTTTGATGCAGCCCAGGATACGGTTGGCCTTCTGGGCTGCGAGCGCACGTTGCTGGCTCATGTTGAGCTTCTCATCAACCAACACCCCCAAGTTCTTCTCCTCAGGGCTGTCCTCAATCTGTTCTCTGCCCAGCCTGTATTTGTGCTTGGGATTGCCCCAGTCCATGTGCAGGACCTTGCACTTGGCCTTGTTGTATACGTGTATCTTTTTGTATAGATTAAAAATCACTGTCTTATTAGAAGAAACAGTATTTTTTTTCATCCCGCTGCCCAGCCACTGGATGGGAACAGATTTAATATATGCGGTTAAATATATGAATGGAGTCTAAGAGCATCATTTGTCTCACACCGGAGGCAGACCAGCACTGTTACAAATGTTTGGTGTCAGCATACAGCATGTCACTAATTTAAAATGCTGGAAAACACTGTGTTATGTTATTGTGTTATATCTTACCTCCTTCAGAATTTAATTTTAGGGATTTATCTCTTCTCTAGAAGACAGCTAGCTACATAGTCCTGGGAAGGTAATAATCCTTCTGTGAAAACTCATGTTATTTTAAGACAACTATTATTCTATAGTAGGCCAATGCCAAGAATTTTAATGTAAAAAAAAATAGATGGAAAAGACTTTGCGCTTCACACATCAAGAGCACTGAGCTGGGATATAAATGGACCTGATTCAACAGACAGACAATCCTTTCTGTGAAAAAATAAAACAGAGAAAAGATGGAAAGAGAAGGAGCAAATGAGTAGAAGTGAATTTATGTGACCTGAACACTGTTTAAATATGCTCACATTCTATCTTTTCCTTTTTTTTTTTTTTCATGTTACTGCCTAGTCAAGTGACTTCTTCAGTCAAACAGCATAGGAAGGTATTTGTATTTGCCTCTTCTCAGCCAACATACCTCTTGCAATACAACAGAAAAGAGCCTGAAATTTACTTGCTTAAGTTCATTAGAAACATTCTTTTTTCTATGATATATAAAGGTAGGATGAAAGGAAAAAGCTAGGGCTTAGTATAAGGGAAAGAGTTTTAAATAGAAGTCCTTGTAATCATAGAACTTTTTTGCCCTGTAGGGTCTATCTTAATAAATTACATTTTATCCAAGCAGTCAGTTTTGGTTTTAAAAGAAACTACTTATCTTTTGCCCTCAAAATCATCTTTCAAAACAAATTGATATGAAAGAAGGCCAAAATTAGGCAGCTGTCACTTCATCAAATGTCATGTGACCCCAGCCATGCCTCCTTTAATGAGCTAATTACTGTTCCAAGAGGTCCAGGACTGCCCTGCATTTGAACACATTCTGTATAATATTGAAGTGTACTGCTTTTTCACAGAAGTTCTCAGGCAGCACTACAAAAACTAGAATAACTACTAACCCCTTTGGCTAGGTAAATAAGGTATTTGACACCTGTGTCTTTTTCAGAAGAGCCACAAAATGCCGTCAACCAAGTATGGAGACATCTAAGCCTTTCTCCCCCACCCCCAGAATATTTGAACCAAGTCACCAAATGCAGTGAACCGAGTATGGAGACATCTTCTAAGCCTTATGTTACTACAGCACCCAGGAGGCCCCTGTCATCAATCAGAAGCCACTGTACTAAGTAGTATATGAACACAGAAAAAAAGTAACATAGCCCCTGCCTCTACAAACAAAAGTCATGAGAGGTGCATGTAAGATACCACCACAAAATTTAAGTCTTGGCAAGACAGCAGTATCACCACTGTCAGTTTTTTTGCTGCCATCGAGACAAAGGACACCGCTGAAGAGTCAAAGGAAAACAGGAGGTAACTGGAGCGGGTGCTGTGCAATTATTTCAGTGTAGAGCTTTCTAGTTGCTACAGCTGAGTCTGCCAAGTATACTGCTTGTGGCAGACATAAGCCTCCCATTGAAAGATGATCTGCATGATCCCACCTAATGCAGGTTTTAGCGAATGACATCTGTAATTTATTCCTACAGTACCCAACAGTCACTTTTCACTTAGTTTCTAACTTTCTTTTTGTCTTCAGCTCATTACTTCAGTACTGGTATGAATTCAGTATGTCCATTAATTTTATTGGGAATTTCCAGTGTTTAGTGGCCATTGCCTCCTTCAGGAAACCATGTGAAAATTCAGAGCTTCCTGAAGTTGTCTTGAATGCCTGCTGCATGTGATTTTTACATCAACTATAGCTTTTCAATACAGCATTGTCTTATGAAGCACCTAGAATCAACATTTAGCTAGGAGGGAACGGGAAAACATGCAGAAAGAGGAATAATGAAATAATCTAACTTCTCTCCATGAAGAGTTTTGAGTCAAATGTTGAATTTGTACTAAGCATGTACCTGAATCCCATCTTCTCCAATAGCACTGAATGACAGAAACTGGAAAGCTTCTACTTATTTCCTTCACTGGCCTGAATTCAAATCCTTTACTCTGTAGAATTCGTGCCGATTCTAAAAAAAATCCAAACAACAACTGTTGCAATGCAGTTTCTAGGCTGAAACTCAAGAATTGCTTTTTAAAATTAAATCTCCATGTAACGGAACTACTATGAAAACATAAAACTTCTGTGCATTATGTTTTGGTTTTTTTTTTTATTTCTCCCTCCTTCCTGCTATGGCAATGAGTTCAATCTCATGTTTTGCACTCACAATACATTTGTTTCGTCTGCTACTTTCTATTCAGTGTTCACACCAGACAGAGACCAAATAAATCCTCACACTACATTTAAGTTGTTTTTTGCTACCAAGTCATAAATACTAAATGGTTTATCTACTAAATAAATATCCTTCCCATATCAGATCCAGATAATGTGTGTGATATGAGATATAAAGATTTTGTGCGTGAAAAATACATAGAATTAGGTCCATTTAGCAAACCTGAGCCATTCTGCCCCCTTCCATAGAGAAATGTGAGGAGGAAGGAAAACTCTCTAGGGAGTCTATGGCAGTACAGCGGTTTTGCTCATCTGACAAACTTTCAGGAGAAAATATTTTATGAATGTGAGGAAATCTGTGATTTCTAAGAAGCACGCTGTTCTAGAAAGTTAGAAACTGTCTGCTTAGCTCCTAATAATGGTAACTGTACATCTGGTGTCCTGAAATGCCTTCTCAGCTGGAGAGAGGAACTTGGAAGAAATAGTGAATCACACGACCAGCTTTTGATGTGAAAACTCTGCCAGCAAGTGCTTGTGGAACATTGCTGTTCTCCCTCTGCCTGGACTCTGTGAAGTCCTGTCACCACAGAGCATTTGGATTTGGGGATATCGCTGCTTCCAGCACTCCTTCCACTCTTGTGCACAGCACACCTCTGCTTGAAGTACTGTGAGAGTGGCGAGATCCTGCACATGCTGAGGCCACTGAGAGCATCTCAATGGATTTTACAAAGCTAGAACAAACCCCAGTCTGCAATGTTAACAAGCAAAACCAAGATACAAATCTGAAAAGATACTGAAATGAAAAAGAAAAACTTATCATACTGAAACATGAAGAGCCAGAAGATGTGATCTGTTCAGCAGTTAAGCAATGCTAAACACCTCTAGCTTACCAACCAAACCTGCTTTATAACTACAAGTCTAAAGTATACTCTTCAGGGCAAAAGTCTGTCCAACAGTATAACACAGGTAGTGACTACTTTTCATTCATTCTCAGTGAGCTCCATTAAAACTACCAGATTGTAAATTGCTGCTCTTGCCTTATTTTTTTAGCCACAGAAAGACACTTCTGTTTGAACCTTAAATTAAGCACATTCACTAGTAATTCTTTAGTGTGGTTGTACCTTCTTTTCTGTAATGTTTCCTTCTAGGTTTACGTATCTTTCTTTTTTTATTGCATCAAGATTTACCTACTGTCATATCTATAACAGCTTTATTTTTATATCCTTAAAAGCTTTCTGTATCGCCATTGAAGACAGCTACAACTCTATTTTTGGCAGTCTTAACTGTTTCCAAAAAACACTGACCATCACAATTTTTATTATGAAATCAAAAGGTGCTTCTTTCTGTATTCAGACCTCCTGGGTCCTAAGAGAGCGTATAGCAGGTTATTGTTATTTGTCATTTCAATAAAGGTAAGTTACACTATGTAATACTGGAAAGGAAGGAACCATAGCTTCTATAAAGCTGTTAGCCAAACAGCAGTTAACTTTCAATTTTGGCATCCATGACGTCTGACTTCCATTTTTCAGTGTACTTATGGTTAGGAGAGCCCCATTGTCACTGGGGGAGAGCCCCATTTGCCCCATTGGCAAATTCATGAATGAAAACCACTGAGCATATGATTACATGAATGCAATTAGTTTTGGCAAAAGAAACTTTTAACTGTAAAAGAAGCTTTACCAGCAATGAAAACTTTTAACTGACCATTACTACCTTAGACCTTACATTTTTCAAATTACATAGCATCATAAAACAAATTTTCTTTAAATCTGCATTTATAAAGTAGAAAGGCATAGAAAGACTTGTCCTTCATAAAGGACATGTAAACATGATTTAATATTGACACAGCCTCAGTAGAATCTTTAAGTTGAACAGGCAATACTACAGTGCATCCTATAAATTATTCCATTAACCCTCTAAAGGAAGGATAGCTTATAATTAATACTTGAAACAGGGTAACATACTTCAACAAAAGAAATTAAAAAAAAAATCACAAAAAAGAACAGAAAAGCTCACGAGAGATTTCTGACACATCAGAAAGATCTACTAGCTGTCATGAGGAAATATTATTTAACTCAATTTGGCACAGAAGAAGGGGAATCCACCCAGTGACTACTCACCCACAGCTATGACAAAATCAGCTATTGCTGGATCTAAACTGGTGAAAAATATACTCTGTCAACAGTACCAGGTACCTGGACAGCAGATAAATATTCACCCTCAAAGATGACTCTATGCAGGGAAATCAAAGCAGAATAGCGCTCCCAGTGCTCATAGTTCTACAACTTAAAAAGAAACAAACCAACCAAAAAAAAAAACCCCACCACCCCCCAAAAAAAACCAACAATACTTAAAACATTTATTATGAAAGCACTGATTTTAAAACGGTGTTACTCTTTTGAGTATTATCACCATCTAGTGATCCTTGCTTAAAGAACTGTTTCACTAGAAGTCTTGAATGAAATAGCTTTGTTATGCAGGATGAACTGAAGACAAAACCCATAACTTCATTTAGCAGCACAAAAATGGAGTAGCATTATATATCTAGTTGTCAAGGAATAGCTGGCAAAAGGAACTACAATGAGCACAATAATGCAAAAACTAACCCAAACTACACAGTTTGATTTGATAACAAAACATTTCCAAAATCCCAGCACTGACATAAAGGATACTCATATAACTCATTCTCAACTTCAAATTACTCATATTCTATAGGTATATGTGTGTGTATTTTTATATATATATATGTATATATGTACATATACATACCTGAATCCTTAATGTTAAATGACTTTTGGGGAACATAACAAAGCACCAAAATTTAACAAACCATGACAAAATCAATAGCCATATATTGAAAAGAATCAGAGGACCAGAATGATAACCAAGTTTAGAATGTTTTCTTATCAAATTTGCTCAAGCTGCACATGCCTGGCATATAGCAATGTTTCAATCCAGTTTCAGAAATAATAAATAGGGTTATAAATGTAAGAATCAAGCTGTGTTTGTTACGCATGCCATTTTCTTCTCTGCTAATCTTGACTTTTTTTTTACACAGACCATTTACTTGAATCTTTAAGTTCACCTGTGTGGATTTATTCATGAAAATCTTTTAATTAGAAGACCACAAATTGTAGCAGTTACAGTTAAATTATATCAGTTACAGTTCAGTCAGAATACAAAATTGCCCTTGACTCAAAAGCCAGTACAAGGGATGCTTTCAGAGCTAAAGGAGAGTTATTGCAAAATCAAAGACAGAATTAATAGGGGTCTTTCAATTTAACAGCAGAATTTTAATACAGAGAGAGAGACTCAGTCATACTTTTTTTCCCAGGACTTTAAAAAACCTCCATACTACAGTGTGCTAATAAATATACATTAAAATATTATAAAATTAATAAAAACTAAATGACAGCAATGAAACATGGGAGATGTCCACATTCCTAAACATTTCATTATAGCTTTTAAACAGCATTGCAGACTAAGTTAAAAAAAACGCAGCCTTTTTTGACAGGTTTGCAAGTTATTCAAGTAATGTCTACTGAAAAGCACCTCTGAGAATGTCTGTTTCAACAGCTAAAACTTGACTTATCTGGAAAAGGATGTCAGCATAAAACCAAGTATGTAAATACAGTTATACAGTTTAAAATTCTTAGTGCATATCAAAACATAAAAGCTCTTTGTTCCACTCTCCTTTAAACTGACATGTATGGCTTGTTGTGAGATGTACCTGATCTAGTCTGGAGACTGGCGTGCTACCTACCTATGGTGGAAGTGTACTGTTGCGAAAAGAAACATTACTAGGGAAGCAGTAGAACATTTCTTTTCCATGGCTACATTCCTGGGGATGCAAGATAGTCAGAACAAACCCAACTGTCATCACTAGCACACCGACAGCAAGAATCAGGCAGGATATGAGGTTATCTGAATGGTTCCATCGCTCTTTGGACAGCCTTACATAACACGCTGTTGGGATGATAAAAACAAGTGGGGTAGCACTCAGAACTCCCTGTGTGTGGGAAACAACAATAGAAAAAACCCTCATAAGCATGTATATTTAGACATGAAGAACAAAAAACTAGATTGTCACTGTGTTGTGACTAAATTGATGCAACAGAAAAGCCAGAGAATAGAGGCCTTTTCCAGTGTTGCTACATGGAAAACTTTCTTTTCAAAATCACAAATAACTTGCAAAAGTATCTGTAAAACTATTTGCAGTAATTCAGATTTATTTAAATGCTTTTGCTTTGCTGACACAGAATAATATTTTATGTTGCAAGTACTATTAAATCCATGTAGGAGTCTAGATATAATACTGCCTTAAAATTGGAAACATCATGTAGGAGTTCAAAGAATTCTGATCAATTTCTGCATTTATGACCTGATTTACATTGACTTCCCTATGACAGCAAAGCTCCCTTTGAGAGAGTAGAATGCCCCCTCTTATGAAAACTTCAGCTGCCCTTTAAATGCTTTCTTAGATGGGGACAGAGAGAAAGCACCTCCTTAAATACTTTTTATAGTAAAGCCACTGCAGATTAATGCATAAATTACATGCCAAAAGAGAGCATTTTTATGCAGAAATTTGGAACATTTACTTTGTCACATACTTAAACACTATGTTCCAACTTAATTACTGTGAGGTAGTAACAGCCTACTGAGTATCTTTGCATCTCTGTTTGTACAAACTTTTGTATATCTTTATGGTAGAACCTGCTAACAGTGATCAGTACAGGTATCAAAAATAGGTACACGCATGAAGTATCTTCTTCATAAAAACTGAGATTCTTGAGTATGTGAAGCAACACAAATCAGCATCCCAGTGAAAGAACAGCACAGCAAAATCCATGGACCCTTGACTCCTGTATGACTGAACAGTTCCCCTGGGGAATTATCACAGGGCAAACACAATGGCTTGTGGGGTTTTTTTAAAACCAGAAAGCAGGGGAAAAGTAAGCAGAGTGAGAGAAACAGCAGCAAATGCCATCTGTGGTGAAGAGCCAAAAGACAGCTCTTCTGTTGGACAGAAAGCCTGCTGAGAAGACAGATCATCTTACTTTCACATGTATAAATTCTGCTTATTCACTTTTCCTGTACTGGTGGATATCAAGACTGAGCAATCTTTCTAAGCACAATTACATCTAATAAATATGTACAGCTGTATTGTCAATTCTCTTAAAAAAAACCCACAAGATATGAGCTACCGACTCAAATGCCTGCCTATCAACTTCTATTTGTAACTGAACCAAGCTATCAGCTTGACTATTGAGTAATTGCTTAGGGCTCTCTGTGTACAGATACTGCATTGATGGCATGTTTGCTTTTGAGTGATTATTTTAAAACAATTTCATTCCAAATAGGAATCACACATATTTATTCATGCTAGAAAGACTCACTGGCAGCTCTCTGGTGTAAATTTTTCTTAACATATTATACCGTATAATAAAGGTAAGTCACATACACATATATAGACATACATGGGCACACATAGTTAATTAGGTTCATTATACCTGTATTCAGATATTTGGATGGAATAGGCACGTGTGTATGTATTCATGCTGTGAACGAGACATTTTAATGGAAACATGCATCCTGATCAAACCAATAGGAATATTATTTATTTTGAGCTTGGTATAATTTGGAAAGGATTAACTGAGAAGAAACTATGTAGGTAATTATTTCAAATGGAGGGTAATTGGATAACTTATCTGAACATTCAGACCTGTTCTATATTAGTGCAGGCACAACCTGCTAAATCACTGCTACAAAATCACTCATTACTGCTTGGTCAGCAGATAAACTGCACTGTGGATCAAAACAGTGTACATGTATCATAACATACATAGAAGTACATACATCATGTAGCATGAAAACCAACTCCCTCCATTTTATTCCATGAGTTTTAGCTAAGCATACAGTATACAGCTTGAAATTTAGGTAAGCATGCAATATACAGCTTGAAATTGTCAATGAATGCATGGCCAGGGATGTAAGCAGGTAATTCTAAAGTACGTTGATAAAGAAGCAAAGGCTGCCCTTAAAATTTTTCTCCACCTTCTAACTTTTATATCTTGGGGCATGATATTTCCACATCTGCTTTATTTATTAAAAATACCTGACCTGAAATTGAAAGCTAACTGTTAAGACAAACAATGTTTATCATAAATATAGACTGGATTTTTTTTTTTAAACATTTCCTTTCACTAAATGTACATTCTGTGCCAAAACAGACGGACTTCATCTGGTAACTCATAGTCTAGGATTCCAATAGACTATACGCAGTTCCAGCCAAGCAAAAATGTTACATAAATGTGTTAGAACTGGTTCAAGTCAATAGGTGCCTTGTGTGGCCTGCCTGGTAAGTTCCATCTCTGTTATGAGGTGATACCAGATACAGAAATATTTACTGGCAAACAAAGAAGTTTTCTCCTAAAAATTGTACACTCAGGTTATGAATTTACTCAGTTTTGCTCCTTGGTAAGCCCAAAGCAGGGAAAAATTGCAGTTACTATCTCCGTGGTCTCACTACTACCACTTCTTTTGGTTCTTTCTTTCTTTTTTAACCCCTTAATTTGTTTTTTGCCCCTTTGGCACAAGGCAGTCATTAAGATCTGCTTAGTAATTTGCCAGCTTCATCAGAAGCAGGGATTACAGAAAGAAATGCCAGATTCAGTCCTGTAATAGGATGAGTATTTTAGTGATTTCCTCTGCAGTTTAAATACATTTTGATAAGTCATAGCCACTTACCATATCTCCAGAACTGTTCTAAAAGCCCTCTCCAACCATATGAACTTTACTTCCTGAACTTACTTTCTCCTTTAATTATCCAATTTTGAAGCAATGAATAATTCCTTTTTTTTTTCTACTAACGTTTTTACTGACTACTATGTCAAATTACATAAGATTTCCAGTAGAGCTGTGGATTTTTCACAGTTCTGTTTTATAAACAAGTGATTTATTAAATTAAAGAATATACAGGTTCACTTACATTCAGCTCTAAAACTATTCCAAGGCAATCATACACTAATGATACACCAGTCGCCACAGCAATGATAACTACTGTCACAACAATATGCAAAACTGTTGAGAGGTTCCCATGGAAAAACACATTGGCAATCACCTGAAACAGAACCACAATTTTAAACTTTGATTTTGCTTTTTATGTTAGCAAACAGCTTATTCCAAATCTAACGTTAGGAAACCAAAAGAATGGGTGAGAATACACTGACAGAACTTTACCTATCTTGCTTCAAGAAAACAACTTCATCCACTTCAAAAAATAACTTGTTACAAGAATTACTAAAATTGCAGAACAGTTGCAATAATGACTTGGTTATACCTGCAGGATCTAAGGTATATTTACTTTCTTCTCACTTGCCCGCTACAGAATAAAAACCACTCACAATTATTTATTGAACAAATGGATTTCCTAGATGGAGATACTTTCACATAGTAAGCATGATAAATATGCTATTTTCAGCTATTCTCAGCATAATAAACCCAGTGGTATTTATGCCAAACTTGGAATTTGAAGCAGTCCTGATATTATTAAGTAATTATTAATATAATATCGGATAATATTATAATAAATGTAATACAGCATTATATTGCCAGAATCTTAACAGTGCAACTAGTACCTCATACTCATTGCATGCAGCAGGACAGGATATGCTGATATTTATTACAGATCAACTATTGACTTCAGCAACAATATGTATTAATAATGTGTGAATATTATTAATATATATTAACATTGTTAAAGGGAGAATGTGATAAATTCTTACCTCTCTCGTCACAAAACATTCAAGGGGGAAGGTCAGAATTACAGTAACTCCGTAACAAAATCTTCCAAATGTAGCAAGGTTGTCATCTCTACAGTAGTTTTCAAATATATCTCCTGAGGCACAGCAAAACATCAATTAGTTTGAACTTCATGTCATTTGCCTATTTGCAAATTGAAGTGTAAGTTACTGGAGTTACTGTAGAAATCAAGACTTCTGATCCCCTCTCCTGACATATATCAAGAATCTTTAGTTACAGTCACAAATTAGATCTAGGAAGAACTTTCACCTTATCCTACTAGTAGCAGTGTTTTTATTTCAAGTAGCATCTTACAAAATTATTTTAACATATACACATTAGAGTTCGTTATCTGTTATCTTCCCTTAGCACAGATTTTTTACAAGATGCTGGTGTTTGAATAAATATGTGACAGATTCAGAAAGTATGCTTGTATATAAAAATGTAATTCCTAGAACAACAGTTACACAAGAAGACTCGGGAATTACCTCTGGAGAACTGCATTTCCCGGATAGTATCTAGTCATAGCTGGTAAGCTGCAGTGAAGAATTTCAAATATTCTGACCCCAAAAGCCCATTATGAACGTATGGATTATTACCTAGCAACCCTTACAACAACAAAAGCATTGCTAGAGAATTCAAATCATCACCTTGCTTAGTGTTTACCACAAAGAATCTGGAATAATCATCTCTGAGGCACAGGAGACGTGGCAAGACAGTGATCATCAGATGATCAATCAGGTCTTTTCTACCTGATTACTATACTGTCTTATGATTTACTACTTTTTAGGATCACGATGGCACTGAAGAAGCAATAAGGTGTACTTTAGAGAAAACAGCCAAAAGATTTTGACAGGGGAGACAGAAGGTAAGATGGAACCCGCTTACAGTAAAGTCATATGCAAGGATAGCTGCAGTCAGAACTTTCCATACTTGAAATATCTCAGCCAGATTGCACTTAGTCTAACTACAGCTGCATCTAGGACAGTAAGGTATTCTGCATAAACAGCACTGGAGGCAGGAAAAAAGGAGAGATCAACCAGTAACCCCCGTCCAAAAAATCCTCTGCTCCTCAACTACATGCTGCTGCTCATCTGGAAAGGAAAAAGCTTGGAAGCCTTCTCCTACAATTTGGAACAGCACTATTAAATACCAGAAAAATCACTTGCTTATGAAATGTGTTATTTTTTCTGAAGAAGCTAATGCACTGGACAAATTTATGCTTGTTCTTCTGAAAGCACCTTTTCCACTTCAGCAAAATGATGTTAAATAGTATGATGTAACATTGATTATATACATTTATACTTGTATCTATATTCATATATACACAGAGGTAACAATAGGATTAGTTACAGCAGAACAGCTGTTGTAAAGATAGGAAATATCTCTAAGTCAGAACTCAGATGCTATATTAGCACAGATAGGAAAAGGTACAGGAAAATGTACAGAAATATGTGTCAGGCACCCTGTAGAAAAATCAAGGCAATTTTTGTTCTTACTGCTCTCTGCTAGTAGACCATGTGGCTATAGATGTTTAGTTCTCAGAAGTATTTTGATCATGGGAGTATTCAAACAACACTTTCACCAGTGAGGCTTACACTTGGGAATTTGACACCTATTAGCACGTAGCTGACATCTTTGTGCCCTGTTTTGGTTATTGGGTAACTACAAGGAACGTCCTAACTATTTCTGTCCAAACATAGTATGATTTTGACATTTTTACAATCACTAAGATATTAACAGCAAAGGTCAGACAGAGAGGTGGGAAGGTAAGGATTACAGCAAGCACCAAAATTGAGTTTACCTTCTGTGTATCCTGTAAAAGTCATATATCCACATGCAGCAAACACTACACTGATAACAAAAGCGAGCGAGACAGACACATGTGTGACTCGAGACCAGTTTTTTAATGTGGGTTCTTCCAGAGATCCATATATTAAAAAGCTGTTATGATTGCAGATGAATGCTGAAACACACATGACAGTTAAAGCCAATGTATAAATTCATGCTCATATGCATATAAAATAAATTCATAGAGTGTATATGCCAAGGTAAGAGAGACACAGCACAGTTTGAGTCCACTCATTATTAAATACAAACATTAATCCTGCAATGAGTGGCAAAGATAAATAGCTTGAACTTTTACTTAATTCTTTAATGAAGATTTACATTCATCCTGACGTGATTCTGATTACATTACCCGAAAATGTCATGCTGCTTCCCACCCTCCACTCCACCTCTATTTTGTCTTCCTGCGCTTCCTTTGCTTAAGAACCCAACAGAAGTTTTGAGATTATTTTTTTTTAAGTCCACAGAGCCATTTGCTACTTTCAGACTTCCTATGACATCCATTTTAGGCAGCAGCAAGCACTGGGAGGCCTCAGATTATCACAGCATTAACAAGAGGTAATATACCAGATACTTCAGGCAAGAACACATTTTAGAATGAGGATAATGGAGGCGAGTTGAGACTCACCTGAATGGTTCACTGTGAGAAATGGGAAGCAACAGGCACTCTCCAGTGAATGTATGCATTGCAGCCTAAGATTTTTCTGTTAGAGGTTATCCAAGAGAAGGCAGAACAATCACAGCCTACACAGTTTATCAATTAGACTAGCCCTATTGGTGCAGGTTTTTTTAAGATCACCTGGACAGTTGAACTGGATTCACATGACACACCACTGTCTCTGCTACAGTGGCAATAGCCTCTATGGCTGGATGGGCAATGGATGGGGGTAATGTCTTAAACTACAACAATTAAATTCACCTATGGATGATTCAAAGTCAACTTCATTTTTCTCTAAACCAGCTTAACATGAATATAAAAAAAAAATACAATTAAAAAATGCAATTTATAGGGCCAAAATATTAAATAATTTCTTACAGTTGATCAGAATATTGAAAATGCAGAAAAAATTACTTACCAAATGACATCACCCCAACAGCTTGTACTGCATTTGATTTTGCAAATATCCATGCGTTTTCTGATTTGGGTCTAAAACAGACACCTGTTTTAATAGATTATCCTCTTTTCAATATTCAGTTATTAAAAATAATTTAAAATACTATGATATAATATAGAACTGCTAGTCAGATCTCCAAAACTCTGTGAAGTAGGCCAGAGTGTTCATCAACAATAAGTTGCAAGTAGTGAGATACTCTTCTCACCGCCCCTGTTTTGATTAAAGTATTTCTGTAACAAGTTCTTACAGCCAAAAATGTCAGACTGTTTCAGTGACCAGTTTTGTAAATAAACTCCTCAAGTCATCATATACCAAGAAACAGCAACAGGGAAAGTAAAAGCTGTTACTTATTCTGATTAAGGTTATCTCAACCCAAAATCTCTTCTGACTATTTAGAGGCAATTTCTTCCTTTGAATTTGCCCATGTAATCCATGCAGTCTAGAGTTACTTTCTTCCTAGGCTACAAATCAAGTGGGGCAGTTTGTCTTTCTTTACACCTGCTCCAATTATTCCTCATAGTAAAGGGATTAACCTAGTTCCCAAAGGAGGGATAAAATAAAGTATAAGACAGTATATGAAGACTTTTATAATCAGCTAACAATGTAATATCCCCCACATCTGCTCCTCTAAGATGTGCCCACAGTTTTGGACCTGTGGTAATTCTAATTCTTAAAGGAGGATCACAGAAAACCATCAGCTATCTTTGTTAAAATCCATCTGATGCATGAACTTCCTCTTTGAATAAAGAGCCAAAACGAAGAAAAGGGGAAGGACACAGAACATCCTTTTCCACAACTACAATTTGCTAAAAATACCAAATGAAATTCACAAGCCAGTTGAACATTATATTTGTAATATTAAAGCACAGACAAAGCAACAGTACAGAGAGCTTGCTCTTAAAAAGTTGGCTGCTGCTAACTCTGCTCTGTTTTTAGAGGGAAAGCTGCTGCCACATAAGGCTTTAGCTGCAATTTTCCTACTGCCCTAGAAAGCAGCATGACACTCATGCCAGTTCTGTGAAGGTAACAAGCAGCTTTGTCCCTGGGAACTTTGTCTTTCCCTCTGTCTGGTGATAACTAGCTGGTTTTGACAGCTGTAGTGGCATATGCTATGCCAGGTTTCATTGCTTTCAAATGTTTAAATCATACCCCCACCCCCTAAAAAGAAAAAAAAAAAAAAAAATATGTTGCTGGTTCCCCTTTCGGAACTCATATCTTACTGCTTCTTGAGACCTCAAATAGTCAATTCTTCCTTTTCCATATTAAAAAAACAGATTTACTGTACCTAATGCATATTCAGTTCAGACTTAAAGCACCTTTTCAGCTCTTAAGCCATGGTTGCTAGGCTTTGCTTTGAAGCAAACAGAACCTGAGCATCAAAATCAAATTCAGGTTTTGTCCTCAGATGCAGTATGTTGTCTTGACTATTGTAACATACTGCTTCTAGTCTTAAGCAGCTGAATACAGCCCTCCTAAAACATTCTCAGACTCAGAATGTAGATGTAATAAATACTATGGATGAAATAGAGATATGTGGCAACTGTCCTGTGACACAGGAGTTCCGTCCCGATATAGCTGCTGTAGTTCCTGATATAGAGTAGCCTCCCTTAACTTGATGCCACTGATTTCAAATCACTAGAGATATCTGTGGACAATTCATACTCATAATTTTGAAGGTATTATTTTTCAGGAAAACATTCACATCTGATTGGAAAAAAAAATCAGCAATATGCCCAAATAAAAATAGAATATAGAAAGCTAACATTACAACTGTATCATTCCATAACCACTAGAGGTCAGCTTTGATATCAAACATACAGAATGAATTTTTTTTAATTATCCTTTGATAACAGAATTTGTGAAAGTCTCCTTACCCCCTTTCTCTATTAATAAACACTGAGATTATCTAGTACCTTATAAAGCAAAATATTTTTTAAATGCACAGAAATAAAGTGCTTTTGCCTGAAACACATTTAATTTCTGTGAAAGTGGTACGTCCTGTGCAACAGCGTAACTATATTATAAATTCCTGTAAATAGGCATTAGAAAAAATGGAATGTAGAAAGCATGTGAATTTCAGTTGAATTTAATTTCATTTTGAATAAAGTGGCCAAACAATCAGTTAAAAAAAAGTAAGCCACAGGTGCTAGTTTTCCCCCAGCACAGTGTTAGCTTATGCACTAACAACATGCAACAGACCAAAATATAGCTTTGCTTTATGGATAAATGGTAAATCAGATTAGGAGTATTATTTGGGGGAAAAAAATTCAAAAGAACAAAATCCTGCTTATTTAGCAGCATAAGAAGATAAATTCCTTCCATTCTAGTTGCGGTATGGAGGAAGAATTTCAGATCCACGATTTAAACACTACCAGCAGATTGCAATGTCATACAACGCACATCGGTACAGATGACGTATGCAACAGTATATGGCTGTTTCTTAAAGTAAGTCATATACTGATGCATGTGTTTTGAAAAACCTTTTCATACCTTGGGAATAGAGGGATTTTGCACAGATGAAAATTTCATTTTTGAGCGTTTAGAACTAAGAATCAACAGCTCTAGAGTTCTGACCATATCAAGAACAAATCGCCCCCAAGTCCAGTCTGCAGGACATACAGACTTACACAAAGCTCCTGGAAAAGGGTGCAGGTGACATCAAAGTGTCTATATAAAATAAGACTTCAGACTGGGAAAGAGAAAATGGTATCAGGAAACACTAGCTGTTAGTTATGGAACAGCCATACAGTGAATAATTGGTTAAAATGAGTCACAAGGCAAAGGGCACCTAATATCAAGTATCATGTGTCAAGGTAAACATATATATTCATATAAATACATGCATCTGTGTAGGCAGATACATACATAGTCTGAGAGAGTCTATCACAGGAATACCAGGTAACACTATACCTCTAACCTGTTCTACTTTTTCAAACCTGTTGCTACTGTTCAAGATGGATTTTTTTTTTTTTTTGAGAGCAACCTTTGCTCTGACCAGTTTGACCTAATTCTTGTTAGGAATTGTTAGGGGAAGATATTAACTGCTGCTCCTACCAGAATGGCAGTAGCTGCAAATATCCATGAATGACAAAACCAGCTAGCTTACTGCTCCTCACTCCGTGTATAAAAACACAGGCTATGCCTGCATAAACACAAAGTTTTTCATGCTGGAGAAGGAGAAGCAGTTAGATGAAACACAACGAAAGTTAACAGAAGAAATACATTTGTGATACTAAATGCACTTGCTGAGAGCTGTACTGTCTATCGTATATAGAAGTTGTAACACAAAGCAAAAGCGGAGACATAGTATAACCATGATTCTCAGAACAAAAATAATAAAAGATCAAACAAAAAGACGTCCCAAGGGAGATCCCAGACTGGTAAAAGTCTCAGCTGAAAGTAAGACAACAGCAAGACAGAATGACTATGAGAACTGTCCGTGGAAGGTAGTGAAGTCTAGCGATGAAGAAGGCCTAGAGATTAAGAAAGTAAGACTCTACTCAGTCTTCAGTATACTTAAGGCAAAGTATAGCATAATAAACATGCTGGTGAGTTTTAAAAAGTTTTGAAAATATTCATGTTTCTCTACATAAGAACAGGGGAAAATGAAAAGAACAAATGGACCAGGCAAAGGTTAAGACCTCCTAACAGGGTAAAAGGCATTTCATATCCAGATCACGAGTAAGAGTTGGTCAAATTTGTTTGGCAGTGTAAAACGGCATATCTTCTACTTCTTGTAAAACCTTTACAGTATAATATTCTCCATCTTAAAATCCATGCCACGCAAAAATCTTTTCTGTCATTTATGTAGAAATGCTGCCAAATATAATAGGGCAGCAGAGTGCCACAGAAGCACAATAACCTTAAGGAGGGCAAGAGAAACATATGCCCCTGATCTCAACCCAGCTTGCAGGTATGAAACACTGACTTAAAAAAAAAAAAGTTAATTTCTAGAGAGGAAGCAAAGTTATATGTTTGACAGGGGAGCTACATGTCGGAATGAAACAACTTCCATTGTTTTGGACTGAAGATCAGTGACAAACCACCAAGTTCAGGTGTAAACCAGCAGTTATCAAAATAACCCAGGAACACATGGCAGATTAATTTAGGTTCAATTCAATCATTTAGACATTTAGGAAATTAACTGTAAAATTTCAATTAAATTCTATTTTAAGGGAAAATACCTTTTTAGTTTTTGTTTAAACTTCAAAAGTTTAAAGATTCTGAAAAAGTTTATAGATGCTGAATATAACTTCAATCAATATAACAGAAAGAAAATGAGAAATGCTCACATCAGCCTTGAATTTTATATTAATCAAAGTCATCTTGGTTGTTAAAGAACACAGACAAGGCAAAGCTATATGTCAGCCCCACTTAGTTACAGCTGCTTTAACTCCCCTTTCTTCCTTAATGAACTACTTAGCAGCTCTGTAAATATAGGGTAGCTTGTTTTCCTTTGTTAATTTCATCACACATTAAAGTTTATCTTTGCCTACTATTGGATTATTTATATGAAGGAAAAAATCAACTTTCTACTTTCAAGTTATTTTCCTGAACCCTTGGTGTTTCATCCCTGTGATCAGCTGCCAGATGGGTAATTCTCACATCCTATTTATGTGTAGCAGATGCTCTTTAAGTGTTTCCTAGAGATTTATGTATTATGCAGACACTGATATCATGACATTCTTTCCAAAAGAACACCAAATTAAAACGATCCATCTGTATAAGCTACGCAAAATACTGCTTTTTACAGCAATGAATGTTAGTTTCAGCTCTGAAGCATGAAGTTATTTTATGCAGTATTAACATACTGCACATTTACATTTTGAGATAATTCTAACCCATTGTTTTTGATCACAGTAGAAAAATACCCAGTTATAAGTAGGTGGAAATAAAGTAAAGAACAGATTGTCAAAATGTATTTTTATCCAACATCTTAAACTATTGAGAGTAAATACTGGGTCCAGAACACTGGATTTTATCTGCAGATTCATTATGTTCTTCAGACAACAGTAACCATATAGATTATATTAATCAAAAGCAAAACAAACAAAAAAAAAAAACAAAAGAAAAAAAGCACCTCGCTTGCTTATTTGTCATAAAAGGAAATACATTAAACCAAATAATCCCTCTTGATAAATACATTCTTTTTTTCCTGAGAATGAAGAAGAAAATAACACTCCTGTAATGTCCCTGAACAACCTGCTCCACTCCCAAATCAACTAAAAAAATAAAAATAAAAAACCCCAACACTCCAAACACTTGTAATTGCTGGTTTTTGGCCTACAGTTTCAAGCACATCAAATCATTAAAAACAGTAATAATGATGTTGTTTTGCTGATGGTCTAACACATTGCAGGCAGTTTCTAGGAAAGATAATATTCTCTGTTGTCCAAATAATAGATACAATTTTCAACTAGAACATGGATTGCATTTAAGCAAATAGACAGTTTTATCATCCCCAGATAATCTTCTTGTACCTGTCGAAGGGAAGCAATCTCCACTTTGAAAAATCTAAAGGTAAGTGAAAACTGATTACTACTTGGAGAGTAATTATTGAAGTGGGAAGATACCTGAACGTGATTCCAGTGGAACCTGACCTGAGTCCAGCACTTTTGAATGTATCTAGCAGTAACTTGAATGATGGGACAAAAAGTAAGAAGCATCCTTAACAGAAAGCATGAAATACGCAGTTAACGCAAGCGTGCTGGAGAACAGGGTGAAAAAAGAAAAATCATAAATATGTTGGTAAATGGAGAAATCATCTGATAAAGAAGTATTCAATTCTGTAATGACAAATTCTACAGTTATGCAAGGGCAAAAAGGCTTCAGAAGAACAGGGCAGGGGGAACAAGCAAAAAACCCTCAAACTTCATGAGAATGGTGCAAAGAAAGGAAAAACTACCAGCTCACAGTTCTGCAGAGAAGGGCTTGGTGCTTCTATTAGACTGAAAACTCAAGGCATGTCCACAGTGTCATATTTTCCAAAGAGGTAAACATCAAACTAGGTTACATAAACAGGAGCATAGCAATCCCCAAGAGATACAGTTGAAAGGGATCTCAAGACACTTTGCATGTAAGATACATCAATCTATTCTCTGCTCCTCAATGGGAACACCACAGGCAGCTGGGCCACCACCATAGCACTTTAGTTCCCAGAGAACTTAAGGCAGCCATTGAGAATGATCACAGGAAATGACGAGAAGAGAAACACTAAAGGAACTGTGTTTGTTTAGTCTATAGAAAGGATCACCAAAGGGGGGACAAGTTACAGTTCTTTACAGGTGTTTTTTAAGCATTTGAAAAAGAATGCACAGTTTGCTGTCTGTATCCACTGTGGTTAGGCCAAGAAGCAACCAACATGAAATGCAGTAAAAGATACATACAATACACATTTAAGAGGAACTTGTAAGAAAAGTCTCGTTAAGAACTGGAATGCGGAATCATGGAATTGCCAAGAACAAACTAGACAATTACCTGTCACCAATGACAGTCATACGATCAGTTCTGCCATGTAACAACAGTAAGGATTAAATATTCTCTCTTGGCCCCATCAAGACTTTATCTAGGATTTTGCAAATTCTCTTCCTATATGACAGATCCAAGAACTGTGTTTCATAATCATAATTCTTTTAAATCTCTTTGAAAACTCCAACTTCTATTTTACTTTAATAAGGATTCACAGTAAACGCATTATTTACTTGTTTCACTTGTTAAAATACTATGATTGGACCATATTAAAATGTATTAGTGTTCTTTATTCTCACTGAAGAAAAAAAAGATATGGCATACCATCATCTCATTAACAAAGTATTAGAAGAAAGTTTTAACAAGTAAAGTATATCTCTATTTCTAACTGTAACATACAAATAGTAAAAATGGACATTGATAGAATGTTTGTGAGGCAAAAAAAAATGGTTAACAGTTTATCAACTTGCTAGATGCATTTTTGAAAACAAGAAGTGTAAATACAAAAATGGAAGTCTTTAAAGAATTAAAAAGCAAAACTCCAAGAATTACTCAATACCCAACATTACTTATCGTAAGAAAAAATAAAGCCACGCATTCCGTATTTGTCCGTGTCTCACAACTGTTGAGAAGAAATGTTACCATAGTAACAAGGTCATCAGTAACCATTATATATAGCTTCTTCCTTTTTTTGACAAGGGATTTTGAGATTATCCTTTCAAACAGTCCTTTAACACACAGTATGAAAAACATGCTGGTTCAGAAAGGATGCGGGGGGAGGGGGGAAGTCCCATACTGTTCTGAATGCATCATTTTTATGGATGACAGACAACATCATCTGGTACAACTTTAGAAGCTGCTATTCTAGCAATCTTCCTAGCACTAAACATGAATGCCCTGTAATTAACCCATGTATCACAGCAAGAAGACAAATGAATAATTATGTTAAAGACTGCTTATACAATCATGGTGGAAGAATCCAATTCCTACAGAAACATTAGAAATACTATATAAAACTGTTCCAATAAATAAAAAAGCACATTCAGAAACTGAGTTTGTCATCTTTATTAATGTATCTTCACATTTAAAGCACAAGGAAAAAGAGATAAAGCAGGCCATAAAGAAAAGATAACAGATTTATAACACTTTCTTGGAATATAATAATAAAAATACCGCCACAACATACATGCATGTGTACTAAATTTTCTAGAACACTCCAATGTCCAATGTTAAATACTGCTTTCACAGTATGAGTGCTGGAAAATAGTTTTGCACGCTTCCATTGTTGCTTTCTCAAATGACAGAATAAAGTTTTTATTTTTGTGTTCTCATTTTTTTCTTTTCATTATTTGTATTCTATTTTTATAATGAAATCATTACATTAACAGAAAAAGAAATATTCCTAGGGTACTATCGATTTTAAGGTCGTAAATATAGGCCATCTGACAACAATGGACAAAAAGTAAAGGTTTCTCAAATGACAGACAACCTCATGTGCCCATTCAGGAGCCACCTGCTATTAGCCATATTACTCGCAATTTCCAATTATTCTGTAGTTTTTGGAGACTTTTTCTTACTTTGCTTATGTGCAATAGAAGAAAAAAAAAGGATACAGTATGTCTTAGCAGTTCATTTTGTCTTGCTATTAATACAGATATATTTTTTCAGTTATCCGTCTCTCCCAAAACAGCCATGTTCCAAAACTATGCAGATATATGTAACAGTGAAATAACAATTACATATGATCAAAAATTCACTTTGTGGCAAGTGTAAGAATACTTACACTTGTGGACTGAATGTTACTGTTCTCACCATCACAATAACCAGGATGACAATGGTTAAAATCAGAGAAATAAGAGATACCTGTAAAGGTAAAACCAAGACTTCAGTCAGTAAGCTGCTGAAATGTTCTCTTAGCAGCATAATGTGCTTTTTTTAAAAAAAAGAATAATTAAAAACCAAGTAAAGTGCTAAATATTGCATGCCAAATATCTACAATTAGAAATCTTGTCCTATATCATCACCTTTTAATTTGTTATTCTTTTTGAGTCACTAGCCAATTGCAACTATTTGTCTAATTTTAAGTGATATTCCCATTTAAACATTTCTAAATCACTGGTGCTCAGCATTTACAAGATCAGGCCTATATCACCCAGTACTTCACAAGATTTGAGTTCTACTAGCAGCAGATGGAAAAAAATCCAGTGATTCATATGGAGATTAAATTTTTGCTTAAACTATTCCAAGTTTTCTGCTATTTCTTGGGACAGAAGACAGTCTGAACTTCTAAGATATCTAAGATGTAACTGAGTTCAAATACATTAAGTTATGACTGGCACTTATTTTCTAATGGCATATAGAAAAGTGAACCAAAAATCAGCTGCTATTCTCATTTACCTTTCCCAGTTTTGCTATGTCTCGATACAAAGATATAGGCAAGGTAAAGATGATGGTGGTAAGAAGAATTATGAAGTGACGGTCAGTAAGCACATTATCTGGTGCAACTAAAGCAAAAAAGAAAATAATTTATTTCTCTAAGAGACTGACATGAGGAACCGATTAGTTACACTTGAAAGGCTAGGAGTAACAAACTTTGATGTTGACCAGGTTTTTATCCCCTTTATTCAAGCTAAGTAACACTGAAATAAAGGCTAGGCATCAACTAATGAGGAAATCATACACAGCATGTGCATAATCACAAGAATTCTGCAAATTTAAACCAAATGCATAATATATGGAATATATTATACCAAACTTCGGAAGTTTGGCATTTCTACATATAAATTATTATTAATTTATTTCATCATGCCTGGGTCAATGTTCGCAGACTGCAACTAAACAATCCTACTACTTCTTTCTGCCATTTACTCTTGAGGATTTTTTGATACTGTGTGTTGACACCCATTACTGTGCTGTTGAACGTAGGAAAATTCTTAGAGAACAATCCTCAAGTAAGTTAATTTTGAGGATTTTTTTGAGCATCTCCTTTTTTGCTGTCAGCTGTCTTCCACTTGCAAAATACAGATTACCATGTGAAGGCAACAACAATGTTATAATATTCCTTGAAATCAGTGGGATCTATTTGTATAACTGGTGTTTTTTTCCAAGCCAATGACAAGTTAAAAGAAAACATATCTCAGTTTCAGTCAGGCTACCATGAATCATGGGCTTGAATGAAAGCTTGCTGAATAATTATGGCTGGAAAGTGACTGGCAATTGACAGGGAAAGTCTGTGTTCAATTCCCTCTATTCTTCGGGAGATTATAATGCTTTCCCACCTCTTCTCATGCAGACATTCTACCAGGCAGGTGAAAGATGTGCCATGCTGGGGGTTCCTCCTATTAGAAGTCATATTGTATACAAATTATTAGATGTTCACTGTCACTATCAACCTGATCAGGTATTCACAGAAGAACAGAGTGTAGCAGTAAAAACGGCATCCACATCTTGCAGGCTTCACCTGCTGAAAATTACAGTACTCCTACGGAAATCAAACAGTTCATACAAATACTAATTTCTACTTCATTGCAGACATTTTCTTTTTAGTTTAATTTGCCAGTGAAGAATGTTTTAAATTAGCTGGCTTTGTGCTAAAGCAAATGGCAAACATGCACACAAATTGCTCCGCTGATTCTGCTGTAAAAACTTACAGCAGAGGAAGGGTAACAAGTACGAGTTAAAAATCTCAAAATGCCACATCTGATTTTGCAGTGAATATCTAAGAGAACTGAAAGTTACATATGTAGTTCATGACCTACTATTAGAGATATGCTTAAGTAAGCATTAAATCCATTATATTATTTGCAAGTCGTCCAGAATTATTCACTAGATAAAGTGCAGTTTCAGTATTCAAATGATTATTATAGCAACTATCTAAAAAAGATGACAAAATATGATGACCTTATAAATATACTACTGTGAAAATGTCTATTTGCTTAGCATTTCATTGAAGCATGTGGTCTCTTCACTGACACTGAATCCAATGATAACCCAGGACTATAATTCATTGTTTTTATTTCAGAAAGACTTATTAAAAAAAAAAAAACAACACAAAGCACCATTCATACAAATATGCTTCAAGTTCTTAACTTGTAGTATATTTAAGAGTAATTCAGAAGCAAAGTAACAGGTAGGACTTCCGACTGATACAGGATGCTAATCCCGAAATACTTATGCTATATTCCTATCCAAGACATTTTCCCCATTCTGAATTTTTTAAATGCATCTTACCTCCAGGAATTCTCTGAAAAACTTTAGTTAAAGTGTCTCCTGTTATTATGTTGTAACTAATCATAGCTTAAAGAAAGTAAAATTTTTTGTTAGTACACGTCAAATATGAAATATTTCATAAACATTCAATACACATATTTTGTCGACTTCAGGATTACATGACACTGTCCCTCTTGTAGCAATTCTGGCTAGCAGCATCAACTTCTAAGTTTCAGGTTTAAAACAAACAAACAAAAAAGTCTTTAACACTCACCTTTATTTTTTATCTTTTTTTTTTAAACAGGTACAATCTAAGCAAGAATCCAGTCTGATAAGCGTGGCCATTATGCTGTCTTGCCATATAAACTTACTTCAGAAAAGGGAAAAAATGCTTTTTCTAACATTGCTAATTGCTTTGTCAGTTTATTTTCAAATTCTTGTTTCTGTTTACTTAGTAAAGTTCCTGTGTTCTTTCTTAAGAGTGCAGCAGTAAAAACGGCATCCACATCTTGCAGGCTTCACCTGCTGAAAATTACAGTACTCCTACGGAAATCAAACAGTTCATACAAATACTAATTTCTACTTCATTGCAGACATTTTCTTTTTAGTTTAATTTGCCAGTGAAGAATGTTTTAAATTAGTCTAATGATCAGTCTTGGAATGAAATGCACAGGACTTGCTAGCCCATGTAAAATGTTAACAAAATCTTTAAACCAGAAGAAAGGAGGAGAAAAGCGTTGAAGATATCAGATACGAACTTCCATTCCTTCCTCTCATTAATAAGAACTGTGGCCTTAACATTCATATTTCATTCTTATCTTATTCTACACTAGAAGTGTGTAAATGTGTGCGCACACAGAATATATTTATATACTCATGTGGTCTTCACCATTTAGACAGCATACATATAGGTATTGATTTTAACTAATGCATAAATATTCACTGCTGTGAAATTGTAAGTCATTAACACTACTTACAGAAATAAATTCAAGCACATACATACGCATAACTAGTGCCATGGTAAGGACCGAGATCTCTACAATTCTTTTCCATATTCTCTATGAAATAGTAATTACAGCCTTTTAAGTCAACACGTGTAACACTGTTGCCCACAGTAATAGTAACTTGAGTCCCTTAAAAATCTCAGCTACCGTAATAAATTCAGCCGATTGTTTATAAGGCTGAAGTAATGCTTTCGAAGAGCAATGACATCACGTAATATTAAAGCAAGATCTGACCAGTGGCTTCTCCAATGACAGAAATACTACATATTTGGAAAAACGGTAATTCAATATACGCCTAAATTCCCATTTTCCTTTTGTTTCTGGCACACCAAATTTATGCTCTGTTACTCATTCTAGAACAGAATCTCTTCTTTGCTATTTCTCATAGCAACTTTAGTCATTAATGTTTAAGTGTGTAATCATGAATTTCTCCGCTGTTACATTTCAGTTCATTTCTATTATTCTGGTCCTCCACTCATTGAATTCTTCCTCAGTCATTCTTTAGAACACACCAAGTAATTTTTAATTTTCTTTTCTCTGTTTTTATAGGAAAGAGGCATATACAGTATATTCTTTGCAGAGTTCTTAACATTTAACTAGTGAAAGAATAAGGCAATGTGAAAAAGCTTGTTATTTATAAAACATAGTATTTTATATGATCTTACCAATAAATGGATATAAAAATTGAAGAGTTGAAAGAATTAGATAACCTACAAGACCGTATGTTTTTCTGACCAGCTCTTGATAGGTGTTGGTACTGGAGAGGTTTCCTCCTTTGATCAGTAATATAATGGAATAATCTGTTAAAATATCAAATCACTGTTAAAGACAGTATGAACCAACTTGTGGTTGGTTACTGCTCATCTTTTTCATTCCTTAAAAAAAAAGGTTGTAAGAAGGAAAACAGTGGCACTGGGAAGAGCAAGGATGAGAAATCTCACAAAGGATCTCAATTCACCAAAACCAGGAGTTATAGGCTCATACTGGAAGGAAATTCCAGCTTTCCCACTTAGGGACAGCAGAAACAGACTCATTTGCATTGGTTTCCAGCATGGTCAAAGGGAACGAGAACTGTCATGAGCACCAAAAAAGGAAAATTCAATTAATAATACAGGGGGCTCTTGAATGGATGGAGCATCTGGTTATATCCTCAAAGCGGGTAAAATGTGAGGGCTGCCTGTGTCACGGTGCTAGAACTCTCCATCACTTTACTCTGCTATTTAGCTAAGTTTGTGAAAGATAATGCCTGGTTAGTATTTCGTATCTTCTCCATGGTTTACAATAAAAATATTTTAAACATTTTATTAGATACTTTTAAAATAAAACACGCACAAAATGATTTATCTGGAAAACCATGAAGCAATGTGGCTTTAGACAGAGCTGATATCACAGACAGAATTACTCCCAGCTTGAACTTCAACTTTTGATGAAGAACAGTCCAAATCGTCGCTGCTATGTCAAGCTATGCTTTAATATTCATTTGATTCATGGGATTTTCCAGTCTAGATTAGTTACAGCACAGAATTTACTACCTTAGTGCAGATGTCTTGACAGATAGTAGCTAGACCTCGTCTATTCCTCATCTGGCTTTCACTTAGCTTGTAATCTATGCTGTGATAGGAATAGTTCCTTTCTGTGAACAGTATCAGTGTTTATTATCTTCTGGGGATGACTATGAAATTATGACTATGATTATGAAATTTTCACAGACTTTAGAAAGGAGATTTCCACTGTGTGTTAATGTGAAAGCCAATCCAGAGATTCCCATGAGCATATGCAATTCTTACACAATAATTGGGAGCAGACAAAAACAGAAACACAGAATTGTTCATTATCAATTAGGTTGCATACTGAGCTGATCTTGTACAAGAAACACAAAGTCTTTGCAGCAAGGGATCTTAGATTCACAAAACTCGAAAAAGATTTATAGCTATATGACCTAAAATTGTATTCCTCTGTCAATCTAGGACTACACCCAATATAATTCAAAAACGTCCCCCAAAATGAAATACAGTGAGAAATGCTAAATAACAGCTATTTGACATTTTTTTGGTAAAAACTATGGAAAATAAACGTTAATATTACATACTTAGCCTGGACTTTAAATGCTACAAGTCAAAAAGTTGCAACCATAGTTATAATTTGCTTGTGCAAGATACATTGAATCACATCTTTAACATAATAAAATACTGAGTTTAATCCACAAGTTCTGGGCCTATGGCTATGAAGTCTTCAAAATACTTAGAAGTGCAAAGGACAAATTAGTTTTCATACAGAAAAGTAACTGAAATTTCTGAGCTATGTTTATGATATGATTTCATTCGTGTATTTTGCCATCAGCTATAGAGAAAAATGTCTATTTGTAAGGAACATATTCATTATGTTATATTACTCTCCAGTCAAACCTTGATCATTTATGTAGATCCTTAATTGATATTTTAAGCAATGAAAAGCATCAACTGCTGCTCAGCATAGGGGTAGCAGAATTTGTGTCATTCACGTTGACTTAGGTTTGTCGTTTTAAGACTCGAATCCACAGAGCCTTTACAAAAATTCTCCTTTGATGCCAATGGATTTACTTATGTTTATTTACTATGTGATTTTAAAACTTGTCTCTCTTTGAACGTAAATCCATTATTTTTTTTGATAAATGATAATTAAATAAAATATTCAAAATCATAGTACAACCAAAGGCTTTTGTTCTATGGTATATTTTAAAAAAGTGATATGCAACCCACTCAAGGATCAGTCTCGTAATTAGGATACAAACAGTGGGCTAAAGCAGGTGATTATAAGGCACAAGTAAGAGCTATTCTTCCAAATGTCACCTTGACCTTGTCTAAGAAACTAGGCTGACGAAAATAAAATGCACACAAAAAGCAGCTTTATATGTTGTTCAGTATAATTCTTTACTTTTACTAATCTGCTCAAGGGATTATTGAGGTAAGGAAAAAATTTGTCTTTTTTACTGTCATAGATATACCTGTTTAAGCTATCACTAAGCTCAAGATCAGCTAAACATTGCAAGACTAAGTTTCACTTTACAATAGAAACTGCTTTTTGAGTACCTGTGATATAGGCAACCCCAAGTAAAAGCAGTACTCCTAGTGGAAAACCAGCTTCCTTCATTGAATATGGCAATCCTGTAAATAAAAAAAGGAAAGATTATAGAAGAACCTTTCCATATACTTATGTGTTGACAACCAAAATAAAGAAATACTCAGATTAAAAAAAAATCTCAATATCCCAAATTGGACCAGCATGCTTAATAACCTCAGAAAGATAATTTTCAGTGAGCAAAGCGTTGCCTAGGTATAAAGCTCATTCTGCACCCCCCCAATCAGTTCTCACTGATCGTTACGGCAAAAGATGCTGAAGTGTATTTATCACTGAGACATGATCTTAGCTGACACCTCTGCATTTTCGCATAGTAAGCATAGTAAAGAAAAATCTTTAGGAACATCAGAAGAAAGTAAAAAGACAGTGTTATTCTCCAAACTGGATAGTCATGCAAGTATAAACAAGGCTGAACACAGGATACTAAAGAAAACTATGCTTACCTATAATGCCTGATCCTATGATAGAGTTGATAAAGTTAAATCCAGCTGATGCCAGACCACTGTTTCCTCCTTTATTCCTGGGCTTACTAACGAGGGCTGTTTGGTCATCTGTTTCTGCCTTTTTAAGGAAGACAATGGTAACATTATACATGAGGAAAAATAGGTGAGAATAAGGATTTTACACATATTTAATATAGTCCACTCAAGATTAAAAAAAAAAGACTCAGATTTGTAGAGGTATTTTGATAACTAAATCCTTTTTTTTTTCAGTGAGAAATCAAAGGGGTGTTAGGCATCTAATTCCTTTAGAAGCCTGACCCATAATCTTCTGTAATTAATTCTTCTCTGAAAAAAAAAGTGGAAGTACAGAAATCTGCATAAATTCAAAGGCAGGCTTTTAAACAAACAGCTTTTTAGTCATGTTGCAAAGGCAGAAATGTGAATCAAGTATTTGTGAAAATATTTTGGCTAAAATGACTGGTTGGTGAAAACAGGCCAGAAGAATGAAATCAATTTCAATAGTTATTAGAAAAGTATGTCAACATCTGAAGATGCTCTAATTCAAGGTTTTATCCAGCAGTCTAAATATTTCTGTGTCATCCAATGGTTTAGTTCATTATGAAAACTTAACAACACTATAAAATTGGCTAGTCCAAGAAAGTTTTTGTGGGAAAGTTTGGTACAAACCAAAGTTCAAAGCACAATCTATAGCCAGAGGCTTCAAAAATGAAAGTTCTTATCTTCAAAAAGCATTTCTTCCGAAGCATGCAGTGGTCCTGTCCTCAGATCACCACTCTGCTGTCAGAGAACATTTTAGAATCATCCATTACAAGGCCAGTATTTTAAATGAAGTTGTGTAATTCAAAAGGGGAACATGGAATTAATGAAGCAAATGCCCACCTTTGTTCTACAAAAGCAAAACATTGTGTGCTTACCATGAAAATAAAACCACTATTTCATGGATGCAGGAGCCTATTTAACATATATAGCAGGTAGTACAAATTCAGATGCTTGTCACTAATACTCCTGGAAAAAAAATTAAATGACTGATAAATCTAAGTCATCTGTAGATAGGGGTATAAGCTGACAAGCATAAGAGTGCCTCAAGGAGAGCTACATATTTAAGCTGAACCTTTAATCCTTAAGCAGTACTAACACAAGAATAGTAAAACTAGCTCAGATCAAAGGCCAGTATAGCCTGGTATCCCACTTCTGAGAGCGGCCACGAAAGGTGCCTAGGGAAGAGTGTAAGAACACAAAGAAGAGATAGTTAGCAAATAACTTTCCTGTCCTAGCTCGGATCAGTTTGCACATGCCAGACTTCCCAAAGCAGATGTGTTCTTGGTGCATCACATCCCTTAATGGATTGCTCCTTGAATTCGCCCTTTTTTGATGCCACATACATTTTTAGCATCTACAATGTCCTGTAGCAATGAGTTCCACATCTTAATTATGAATCATATGAAGAGACAGGTACTCTCCTTTGATCTGAATCTGCTATTAAACAGCTCCACTCGGTGTCCCAAAAATCACGGGCAAACCAAAGACCACTTCCTACTTATCTTCTTCATATCACATGCAGTTTTATAGGTAATATGCTCCCTTAGCTGATTCCCATCTAGGCTTAACAGGTGTTAATTTTATTTCACCACTGATTTGAGCAGCAGGAGCACCACTGTCATTGTCTCTTGAAATCTTAATGCTTTCTGCTACTTACAGCACAATGTATGTGAAATTGCACTGAACTAGAACAGTCCTGTTTCCTCTTTTCAGCTGTTACAAGAAAATGAACACAATGTGCATTGTACAGCTCAAAGACTACTGTGAACCCTGGTGCCTTCTCCACTTGAAAGAAACATTTGAATTGGCAACAAGGACAAGAAAGGGCAATTGAAATGGACGCAAAGGTGATATGGCTCCTATGTCAAGACGAGTGCTCTTGAAGGTGCACTTGGCCCCCGGAAGGAATGCCTGTGGGGAGGCAACCTAGCCAGCCATGCAACCTGGAAGGCTCCAAAAAAGGTGAAGGGGATGTGTTTGCCCCTTGCAGGGTCCTCTCCCAGGGACCGGCTGCAGGCCATGAGACAGCCAGGGCCACCCACTATCACATCGATAGCCGCGAGACCGGGCGCTCGAGTTCTGGCCCTCAAGCAAGACTGAATTTTAGCCACACCAAGCAGGCACTGTGCCCCTAGCTCACAAGGCCCCTCAGATTGCTTTTTTTTTNGAAACCGAACAGAGATGAAGAGGCCGTCGCTGCTGTCAGCTGGTCAGCGGAGCCGGGCTGAAGCGCCGACCCGCCCGGACGCCTCACGCAGCTGGTGGCTATAAAGCCCGCCAAAACCAGCCAGGGAGCCCCTCAAAGTCCCTATCCCCACCCACCGCCCTGCGACGGCGGGCCGAGGAAAGCAGAGAGAAGCCAGGGGAATGCCGGCGGGCTTGCCGAGCCGCGGAGAGCCTCCCACCTCACCCCTCCTTGCCCCCCCGCGGCGCCGCCC
>VZSZ01001796.1:468351-486944 GCA_013398815.1 Ibidorhyncha struthersii
CGGCCGGCGGCGGCGGCTCCGGCGCGCCGCGCTCCATCACCGACTGCCGCGGGGGAGGCGTGGCGCTTCCTTCACAGTGCTGCCGAGCTGCCGGTGGCCGGCTCTGGTGCCTGAGCCCTGCGGGCCCCGGGAGAGGCAGGGGAGGGTGCAGAGAGGCGCGGCGGGCAGGCTCTGCCGCTCCTCCTGGGCGGGCGGGAAGCGGCGCGGGCTCCTCTCGGGCGGGTTCGGAAGGGTCCCGCGGCACCTCGGCGGGTTTTGGAAAGGCGGGAGCTTATGGACCTGGCTCGCCCCCGCCCCGCCTGGCACCGTGTGTGCACAGAGGCGCGTAGAGTCGGGGTCAGGCGCTGGGAGGAGTGCCGGGGCCGCGGGCGGGCGCTGCCTCGGGGCTGTGAGGCGGCGGCTTGCGGTGCCCCGGCCTGAGGGGGGCGGCGGCGGCGGCCTCTCCTACGATCGGCCCCTTCGTTTGAGACTTCCCAGCAAATGAGCGCTTCTGCCTTGTGTTTATCGGACCCCGAGTTTAAAAAATACATGTTTAGCCTGAATGCACGAGGAAGGGTTTCTCTGTAGGGTGTGTGGCGAAAACTGTGTCCCGTACCCTAGTTTGCTTATTTGTTGTTTCTTTTCAATATCGATGTTATTTATGAGGCCTCTCTACGGCAGTCTTCGTGTTTTTCTTCTCAGGGAGGGCAAGCTACTGTAGAGAGTGCTAAGTCAGCGAAACGGGGGTAAGTCAGGTGAAAGAATATCCTGGGGTTACAGTGAAAGTACAGGAAGAGGCCAAACTAATTAAAAGATGCAGAATTGCAGTGCTAAAAGTTTAGAGTCTGTAGATACCTCAGTTACTGTGAGGTGAGACCAAGCAGCCTTCAGCAGAAACATGCTTTGTAAACATACAAATAGCCACACAAAGAAATGTACATCTTAAATTGAAACATGTAGGAAGTAGTAAGCACTAACAAAAAATTGGGAGCAGTCATTAATTCTGTGAAGTGTTAGTAGGTGTAAAATTCAGGGCCTACAAGCGCCAAGAAATAACTGGGAACTTACTCTGATTACTGGAGGGCCCCATCAATAGAATGTGGACCCAAAATCTTCAACAAGATTAAATCATTATGGGAAAAAAAACTGAGAGATGACAACTAAATAGCAGGAGAAAATAGAGCACGCTAATTTCCTTTCTGTAGTCTTCTGAACTCTTACATTTGATAATAGTTTGCTAGGGTGAACTGCAGTGGTTAAAGGAGTGCATATGCTGTGCATCAGTAATTTTGTCCTTAAAGATCTATGATGCATATGATTTAATATGGAGAACAAAGTGCACATAAAGAGCATATATGACATTTTTGTTCAATAGCTTAAGCACATTAGCTTCAGCTCCTTCCAAAAAAAAATCCTTAATCAACTGCATGACAAGCTACAAGCTGACATGTATTCTTGTGTGACCAGTCATATGACATGACTCAGAGAAAATTTTAGAGGCCTAAGGTGTACAGAAATTTCTGTCCTTTGGTAGCAACATTGGGGTTTTTTTTTTTCTTGGACTGTACAAAGAATTCTGTATAAAAACAGGGAATTAAGCTGTTTTAAAGCAGTATAATAAAGCCTAGTGTAGGTTTTCATGGCAGTATTCTACCATACTCTATGTTTAAGTACTGTAGCAACTTCCTCACAAAGCCTTTTTTATCTTACACCCACATGCTCTACGGTAGTCCCTCTGAGTTCTGAGATTTTGTTTTAATTCCAGTTTGGACTATGCATTTGTTACCTCAGAAAATAATTTCTGTTTTGTGCAAATGCTTTTTCCCGTACGTCCTTGTTATTAATCAGATACATTCTTCACGCATTTATTTGACACAAATTAAGTCAAGCTCCCACTATGCAGCGCTTAATATGTGAGGGGGCTGGTGCCTGAATATGGCACCCACTTATTTAAGAGTCCTAGAGTTTTACTTGTATCAGTCACGCTGGCACGATTCTGAGCAGTGTTTGTAAACTTGAAAGCTTTAATTTAGCACTTCCCAAAAGATTATGCAGAGGGTCTTTTTTCCTGTACAATGAAAGTAGTCTTTGATCACTCGGATTGCTCTGTGCTCCTTGCTGTGCTTTGGGATGTGGTTATTGTATGAAAAGCTTAATACTGGTTTTAATCTTGGCAATGAGACTAGTAGTACATTGTGAATTAAAATTACAGGGTGTGCTGAAAGTCCATAGTCAGGTGTTTGCATTATGTTCTTTGGGAGTTTGCTGCAGGACAGTTTGTACAATTGTTTACTTCTGTGGTTGTGGTAGAGGACCAAGCTCTGAAGGATGACAACACAGTTAGACCACAGGGGTAGGACAGTTATCAAAAAAGAAGGCATCTTCCAAAAAGAAGGACACAAAGGAAGTGGTGTCCAAAAAAGGCAACAGAAAGGATCATAAATCTTCATGAAATGTGGAAACACATTAAGGCAGGCTAAAATGAGTTACAGCAACAACCAGCAAAGGGGAATCTATATTAGTAACTTTAATATTTAAGACTAAGTCTTGCAAGAGAATCCTGAGGATTCACAGAGAATCAAGGTTGGGCGGGAAGAGCAATCATGATAAAAAACAAAGTAAGGAGGTTTTTTGTTCACTGGAGAGTATCTTGGGAAGAATTCCACAGCAGAACTCTTTCCACATGGAGGATCAGAGAATATGCCTTAAACTGAATTACCAATAGAGTGAACGGAAAAGATAAGCAGTAATGATTTGGGACGATCAGATGTATTCATCTTGGAATCCCAAATTAATTTGTATCTGGGGAAAGGAGGGTGCTAAGTTTTTGCTTAATATCAGTGGTACTAGGTGGTATTGGATGATGGCGAATGTGACATAGATATGACTGCCTAAAAGGACTCCACGAATGATCCAGGAAACTACATACCAATATGCCTGACATCTCCTGACTGGGCAAGGTAGTAGAGACTATGATAAACAGTAGGATGAGATGGCAGTGTGCTGTGTTGGCAGAGCTTTGTGGAGAAGCCTGCACTATTAGAGCTCTTGCTTTGCTAGCGTTACTGCTTGAGAACTAAATTTCTAAGTGCTAATAAAACCACTGCCATCTTTCACAAGCATTAAATATATTAAGGCAAACAAAGCATTTAAAAAAAAAAAACAACACAGAAAACTCAATACTATAAGCTCTTTGTATGCTCCAAGGATGTGGTCTGGATCATCTGAAAACATATGAGATAAAAGATGTAAGAAAGATTAGACACAAAGCAGGCCTAGAAAAGGAAAAGCCATGTGATGCGAATTGACAAACATGAGAGATTTCATTTCCTTTTATCTCTTTCTTTAAATGAATGAATAAAACAGGAAAAAAAGATCAATTTTTTTTGTAGGGGTGATTATTATAATCATATGACACTTTAATGTCAGACTTGGTAGTCCTTCCTGAAAAGGTCAGTAACCGTTTACTTTTTAATAGCGTCTTTGTCCACGAGGCAAACATATTAGAAGAGAACTACTGTTTTCAACAGTAAATTACTTTAGCTGTAAGACACCTAATAGTCTGCCAGTAAGAGTGATTATGGACCACTTTAAAAAAAGATTTTGCTAAGAAATGTGCCTTTGTGATGTGTCTGAGGAAGATGGAATGAAAACTGCCCAGCTTAATCAGGCACTCCTGCAAGAATGGTCTGGGCTACAAGGGGAATACAACCTTCTGATGTTACAGCTGTAAGCAGTCTGCTTGTGTTGCTTACTTGACGAGATTAATAAACACTAAGCACCTGGTCTCCATTAGGAGTCTATAGAGCATTAGAGAAAATACTTAAAAGAATTACGGTTTGAGGAGAATGTTTATGCTCTAAAAGTTCTAACCTGGCCTTCATAAGAACCTGCAGTCTTTGAAGTTAGTGGACAAAAACTAAATAACTAAGCTGCCATTTAACGTAACATAAGTTGCCATTACAGCTTTTACTCTCCTATGAGTTGTAGCTACCATAATCAATCTGTTTTGGAGAAACATAGAGTCTTTAAACATATAGGTGATAAATCTTGTCTAGGTGGTGTTGGTAACCTTCTGTTGGTGGGTCTTATTGTGGATCCTGGTTCTTCAGTCTTTTGTGATAATAAAAAGTTTTCTGCTGCATGTATAACATGTTCTGCACAGTTGTGGTCAAAAGAAGCATTTGGAGGGAAAAAATCTAAAACTGCAACTGGATTTTCCTTACTACTTATTTAATTTAAATCTCACAGAAACACAGCTAAATAAAAGCATTTGAAGCTTTACATACGATTTTTTTTTCTTATGGCAAGTTTGAAATGTAAGCTTGTAATTTCTCTCCAACTCCTTAGTTCATGGGATCTGTTCTGGTTCAAAATAGCCCAAATGAAGTCCAGAGGGCAGGCATGCTCGTGTGGAGAGCTGTACTAAGAACTCCTGACTGTGAGTTGTGAACTGTCTTGCTGCGTTCCACCCTATAGCTTTTCAGCTAAACTGTATGAGCCCAAAAATAACTATTTATCACCTTTCCTGGATTTTTTTCACCTTTCTTGGAACGTGGATTTTTTTTTTTTTTCCTCTCTTTGTGTACTTTTGATTCCCAGTAGCTCTACTGTTGATTATTTACTATAATTGAGAAAGTAAGAGAATAAATGGTTGCTTCATATTCAGGTGACTCTCGGTCAACAGCATGTGACTGCGGCTAACGGTGCTTGTGCTTAGCTAAGGGCTTAGGCTTGAAGATAGTATCACACTTTTATCTGCTGGACCACCTGCTTGGGGAAAAAAAGAGAAGCTGAACATAGAAGCCAGTTATGTCTGCTTGATTGTTTACCTGGTTATGAGTTAGAATTTGAGTGAGGAGGAGGTTATAAAAATTGTGATTTGCTTCAAGTGTTGCTGTAACAGGTCTGGATTTGTGCTGTTTGACTAGATTTGAAAGGGTAGGAGAAAGCAGGCCAAGTGTCACCCTTCACCACTTGAAAAAAATCTTTCATCCTCAGTCTGAACAGATCTGACTTTCTTACAAATCATAACAATAGTAGTGAAATCGTTATGCCATGTGTCTCAAACTTGTCGCCTACGTAAAGATATAATGTAGTACAGGTATCAAAGTTATGTTATTAATATAGATGTAAATTCTTTTCAGGGATTGTTGCATGTGGCTAATTCCCTGTCCATCTGAGTGTTGGGTATGTAGATATCTGTAAACTGTGAGAAAGAATAAAGATAGTACCTGGTCTACAAAAACTTGTTTTCCATACCCCTACATTATGATCCTGAACATATGAAGGAAGGCATTGAGGGCACTGATTTAACAGTACAAAGAAGTTTGCAAACTTTATTTAGTAGGGCTGTTGAGTTATAGGAAAGTTTGATATTTCTATGGTTCTAATATAGAACTTAATATAAAACCTGCAAGTAGGGAAAAAAACACCCTAAAAAAAAAAGGGTACTTTGAACTGTGAACTGATTGCAAAATTTTCACAAACAGAACTTTTCAACAGATGCCTAAACCCTATCACATTTTGCTTACAGGAATGCAGGAAATACCTTGGGGAAGAGAAAGTATGAAAAGATCTTCCCCTCTCCTCCTAGCCCCCAGAGTAAGTGTGCCAGCTTTCACTGAGCCTGGTGCCAGGAATGTGGAAGAACAAACTGTATAGTTGGGTAGCAGTGAGCAAGGTGTAAGAGAGAAACAGAGTCTGTCTGTATCCCCAAGGACTTGATAAAGTGGGATGAAGTTGGGAACCATTTGGAACAGTGCTGAGATTGATGAGTTATGTTCTGCAATGGCAAACTAGTGAGGCAAAGTGTCAATCAGTTTAGATTTTTTCCCTCCCATTTTACTTTGCTATTTCCCACCAAAATTATCAGTTTTATCTGGAGCTGGAAGTAAATGGTAACAGGCATTAGTTTCCACAAACTGGCTAGTTTTGTAGAAAAGGAATGTTCTTGAGAAGACTTTTACAGTTTCTTCTGCAATGGTTTTGGTCTCAAAAGCCAAGGTAAGAGTTTTTTTTTTTCAGTGTTTTCAGCCAGGTCTACCACAAAGTATAAAGAAACTGCCTCATATTCAGCAGATAAATTTTTATGCTTGTATCTGGTGGGGAAAGTTGACTAGTTGTCAGGAAAAAATATTAAAGCAATTTTAATTCATGAAGACATATAAGAACAGATTTAGGTAGCTGCCTGAAGCTGTCACCATAATAAATCCAGCTTACTCAGTTATGTCACACTGTGCCCCTTCAGTTTTGACTAAATGGAAACAATGGTATTTGGCTACAGCCTGAGGTTATTAAATAGGCTGGCTTACCCTGCTTCTTCATTAGAGACTTTGGCTTTTAGTATCTATTATCTTTTTCCTCTTATCCTGGATCTTAGTTTTATTCTATAACAATCTCTGTTCTTCTTCATACATGTTTATGTCAGTCTAAGCCCTTAGTGTCAGATTTTTTTTTTTTCCCCACATGGTAGAGATTGCTGTCCTGATAATATTTAAAGGAATGATAATGTACAGTGTGTATCATAGGTTACTTAATGTGCAATAGCAGATAAAGGGGTGTTGTCATGAGGAGCTGAACTGTGAGATCTTCAGGCTTTTTATTTACATTTCTACAGGACTATAGACAAAAACATATTTCTATAGAATTATTTTAGATGGAAGAATATAGACATAATAAAGACAAGTAGGAGACCTGGAGGCAAGAGTAAGGTGCAAGTGGCTGATAACATGCTAGCCAGCAGCCAGCCCGAAGGCATTCAGTGTTCAGAGAATGAAAGGTAAGGGCACAGACATGTTTGGCAGGCATATATTTATGTATAAAGGGTGTTTTTGTGAAGTGTGTTCACTTCTTTGCTATGTGCGTAGTCTTGATTTATGCCGAGAGTAGTGGCATTGTGGTTACCCACCCCGTTAGTTTAATTGCTTCACTTCTCTTTCTGAACTGTAGCAGAAGCTGATGATACTGCAAGTGCTGGTGTTCTGCTGGATGTTCGTGATTCACTGATGACATGAAGTCATGTGCAATCCTAGAGCTTTACTATAGTATTTTTCCAATGCCTTAACAGATCCTATATAGCAATAAAACAAGTTGTTTTGATCACTACGTACGTCCTTTTGCTTTCAAAAGATTAAAATTGGTGTTACCGTATTAATTTTTGTTACCAGCACTTGCTGTTTAGGTCCTGCTTTTCTGTTTTAATCCTTGAATGTCTTCAGAATGAATGCTAATCAATGGCGTGATTCCCTTGCTTTTTAGGGAATATCTGTTCTGTGTTTTCTGAGGTGGACGGTGAACTGAGTATATACCTGTAGTAGCTTTAAAAATGCTGCCTTTAATATGCTATGGGCTCGTTTGGAAAACTAAGGTCTATTTACTCAGTATTTTTCTTCTAGTTAAGAACACAATATACTTTGAGTATAAAAAGACCCTTTTTCCTCATATTTTGGTATGTGTATCTCTTGTATCCCTAATACACAATATTCTTTCCTGAAGTTATTTGCTCACGTTTAATTCCTCTTTGCAGAACTGAGTGGTTCTTACTCAGGTATACACTTTCACAGCTCATTTCTGACCTCTATTGTGATGAACTCACCCAGCAAGGGTTAAGGAGCACAGCTTTTTGCTGGGCCTTGGAATTACGTATTATCGCAATCCTCCATGTTTCCGCTGCAAATTCCCATCGAAAGTATGTGTTTTTAAGACACAGTGTTGTCAGTTCGTAAAGGACGTGCTGTCCTGCAGGCAGTAGGGGGCAATATTTGACTACTTTTAGTCGTGTACTGCAAAGTGCTGACGAGCGCCTTTATACAGCTGTGGACATGTGTAGCTTAATGTAGGTAGTATGTGGCAAGCACTGAAAACAGTGTCAGGATTCTCATTTACTTCAGTTACTGCTTATACAGGCCCTAGTGGGAAAGTTTTCTACAAACACAATGGCAATTGAAAACAAATGGTGAAAACAGTGCCTGAACTCAGAATCCATTGTGGGCATTTTGACACACTTGAAAAGATTTGTCAGGGACGGAAAATAAAAATAAAATCGTGATACCGTTCCAATTCTTATTCTCAAGAGTGTCATATTATAAAAACATGACAAAAATTAAGTACAGTAAGTGATAGTTGTGTCAGAGATTAGTCAAACTCCTTCTGTCTTCTGTTGGCTTGTTCATAACAATCTTAGTAACTTGGCATTCCTTACAAATGTTTGTCCATTTGAGTCTTGTTTTCAAACTTGTGTTTCTCTTGGTTTCTATGCAGAGGGTAAAGAGATGAGATGCTGCAAATCCAATGAAGGAAGTTGGTGTTTGAATCAAGCTAAATAAGTATTTAAGATATTTACAGTGTAAAATGTTACAGGCAATAAGCAGATTATAGTTCATTTAAGATGTACCAAGTGACTGAGCATTTTTGCTATGCTTTTGGAAACTGTGAACTGCCCATAAGTTTTTGCTTATTTGTTATTTTAAAATCTGATTTATGGATAGAGTATTAATGATGGAAACTTGGACAAAGTGAAGTGAGTGCTGTAACTCCTAAATGCTCTATGGTATTGTATGAATACAGTGTTAGAACTAACCAATTACGTACATCTGTAGCATGTAATGGATTATTTTGTTATGCTTCTTGTGTGGTTTTGTTACTTGTGTATCTGACAGAATTGTTTGTATGTGTGAAGTCCTGTAGTAGGTTGTACAGCAATCCAGTTTTGGAGGTGCTTAATAAGTGGAAGACTGATGTGTTTTGAGAAGGAGTAGAAGAACAGGTAGTTTTTGTTTTGCCAAAAGGGCTAGCAAGGGGAAGGAAGAAAGAGGGAGAAAACTAGGAATGGACTGTGGGAAGTGATGGTTTTAAAATGGTAGGACAAAAATAAGTAGGAGGCAATTGGGCTTGTCAAATGCTGATTTGCTAATGACTTCCCCACCATTTAGTTTCTCTTTTGATTGTGTTTGCAGCCTCTCAGATTTTTCTTCCAGAAGTATTTTCTGATTTGCCACTCTTAAGGTTTTATCTTAAGTGATGAAGTGCTTCCCAATCACCATTCAGTTTGTAATAATATCTGATTGCTCGTTTTAACCCTAAATGAATACATTTCATTGTGAAGGTCGCCCAAGAAGTTTTTGGCAACAGTTCTTGATTTTATTTTAGAGTGAGGTTGAAGAGCTACATGCATATATGGTTTCCTTATTTTTTCATTATAAATCAAGAGAAGTCAAGAAAGAGGAACAGTCTCAAGAGGAACGAAAAAAAGTCTAGCAGCTTTCCAATGTTGTGTTATCAATATGTCCATTTAAAGTTCAGTGAAATAGTAAATCTCTTTTAAAGTATCTACGTGATATGATCCAAAGTATTTGATAAATATATAGAGAGCAATGTTAAGCCAAATACACACCTACTGGTATGTAGAGGCTCCATATAATCCAATATAGAGATTTTCCATTAGCAGTAGGATGTGGATATGCCTTACAAATATCTCTTCTGTGTGTCAAAGCATAAATGCCAGATGGTATCAGTGACACCTTAGTTCTGTCTTCTGCTTCAAAACTGACTTGCTGTCAATTAATTCAGACTAAGAGTGAATTAAATTCGGGGGTTTTTTTGGGGGTTACTTAATACTTAGTGTTTTTAGCATTTCGAACTCGTGTTTGTTAACATTTTGGCAGAATGAATCCTGACCCATGACTGGGGCTCCTACCTGTTAAGGTTGTATGATGAATAAGACCAAATCAAAAAGCATTCTATTTAATTAGTATCACGGAAGAGCGGTAAGGATATACAGAAATAATTTCTGAAACACTGAAAGAATTAGGAATGAGAAAGATTGTATTTTCAGAAAGGTATTCCTGATTTCAGCATAATCTTTTCTTATGATGTTGACTATGCAGTACACTTTCTTTGTGCATGAGTTCCCTACTGCTAAAATGAGGATAATGATATTTTCCATTCTATAGAACTATTGTGAAGAAAACTTCAGTAATATTTTTCCTCAGATATTCATGTGGTAGATACTATAGGAAATGCTACAAGAAAACAACCACAACAAAAAATGTCTAGTTTTATTTGAATTTGAAAAAAAGTGTGTTTTCAGTAAGAAGTTAAAGAGTAAATTCCCATATAGCAGTGAGCTGAATTTGTTTCACTTTTGATCCATTTGGAGAATGACTTATGTAGAAAGTAATCTGAGAGAAGTTAGAAGTTTCTAATGTGGAGCCTGCATGAAGTTGCTAAAAAGGAAAGCTATGTAGGAAGAGCCTATAATTTTCATTCCTATCTTTGGACTTGGATTAATGCCCAGAATAGTGACAAATACAACGTCACTGGGGAAAGACTAAGAATCATCTCTATTGGCCATAACAACTAAGTAAAGGAATGGATAACTACATACAATTATAAAAATAAAGCATTTGCTAATAAAAAGCAATCTCTTTCTATTTTCAGTACAGATAACTGACAAGAAAGGCTTATTTAACACTCAAAGTAGCATTTTTCAATGGGAGGAAGCAAAGGAAATGTTGATAACTGTGTGAATATATGCATGATATACATACACATATCTATGTACAACAGACAAATTCAGCTGAAGGTAGCACAAAATATCATCTCCCTCTCAAGGCCAAAAACATACTTTCTCTAAGCGAGATATTAAAGCAGCACCTTTTTGAAGAGCTTGGCGTACAAGGTGCATAATTTACCTTAGAACATCCCTGTGATAGAAGTAGGGGTAGCGTGTAATACGACAGTTGTATTTTAATTTGTCCCCTCTGTTATTTGCTCATCTTTGTTTAAAAAAAAAAAAATAGTAGTATATACAGACACACTCTGGTTTAAGTGTTAAGTACTTCCCCACACCTTTTAGTCGCACATTACTATTATTACTATCTCTTCAGAAGCCTGACTTTACGCTCTGCTCCTCAAGAAACACCGCCTTACCTGCTCCCCCATTTCTGCCTTCCTTCCTCTGAATGGTGAGCTTACACAGAGAAGTACAAGATTGTTGAACAATAGTTATTTTTCCTTAGCAAGGTAAGAAGAAACGTGGTTGGACCCCAGAAGGAACAGGTTACTTCGTAGTGGAACAGAAAACCTTGTGCTGCCTGAGTTGATAATATCCTTGGAGAAAGCGGGTAATGGGCTTTTCTGGCTGCCTTTGGAGCCTAAGGGAACAACAGTGGTTCCTGTAGTTTTCACCTCCCTTATTCAAAATTCAAATAATTCTTTCTGGTTTGAGTGTAAAGTATTTGTAATTGTAAGATGCAGCAGCTCTGAATGTCTTTTGGAAGGGTTTAGGAAAGTGAGCTTTTGGAAAAAGAATAACAAAAAGAGGGCCAAATGGAGCAAAATGGTAGTATTTTGTAATGCATAACTGCATAAATGATTTTTAAAGTGGTGTGGGGTATTTTTGTGTTTTTTTTTTTTTTAACATGGTTGTATATATGGAAAAGGTAAGCAGGTCATACCAGCTATGTCTGTGCGTGGAGCAAGATGTTGCTATAGAACTGCATTTACAAAAGTTTTACTTGTATACTGAGATATTAGTTATATTAAGTTTGGGGTTTTTGGCTTCCTTTAAGTGCTTTTGAAGCATGGTTGGTCTAAAAGGACTTTGGAATTTTAAAAAGTCTCCTAGTAATATTGGCCAAAAAAAAATCCCCAAACAAGACACGGGATTTGAACAGTACATGTATTTTCCTTATTGAATGGAGAATTTACTTACAGAGATGTCAGCTTTCCAGTATTCCTGCTGCTGTAGTATTCTCTGACCTTATGACTTTCCTCATTTCTGAACATTGTTGCCGTCTTAGGAAAGGGATAAATTAGATGATAGAGGGTCTATTCAGGTTGAGTTTATGTTGAAAGACCAGCTGGCTTCACTGAATCCAGTTCATGCTTAACATGTCTTAGCATAACAGAAGGTGGTCTTCCAACACCCCTTCCTTTATGACATGAAAGTATGCTAATGCAAACATGTCTCTAAAGTTAGGTACATTATTTTTTTAAAGTCCTTGCATATCTTGCACTTTTTTCCTAGTGAATATAAAATTTGATTGTCACTATTGAAACAAATTAATTTGCTAGAAAGAATTTCACAATCTTACTTCAATTTGGGGCATTCCCAACTGTGTATGTGGAGAGAGATTTGAGTAAAATATAGTAAATATGAAGTCTTAAAATAAAAAGCAGCATTTATGTTTATGGGAATAATTTTAATTGTTTTAGTGAAAACAGTGCAATTTAACATATCTGCCATGCTGTTACATATAAAGAGGCGGTATTATTTAAAGCAAAAACATAGATGCATATGCATATATATTTTATACTAGAACGAAGGCTTAATATGTACCTGGCTTAGTACTAGCTGGCAGAGATCTAATTTTGGGCTGAAAGACTGCAGTAACTCAAACTAGTGACATTGCTGGGGAGATAAAGACATGCTTTAAATATTAACGGTTATGAAATATCTTGTTGAGGTCTATTGTTGACACACATTGTTCAACATCAACAAGAGTCTGTTTGCAAGCAGAAATAGGAACATGTGATGATATAGCTGAGCAAAATACAGTTCTCCATATTATGTGCAGTTGCTAAGGATATAAACCTATCAGTGATATCTCATTTCAGGAGTTCGGAGAATGAATAATAGCTCTATGTCTAACTATTAATGATGTGGAGTGAAAAAGTGCTGTTGGGTAACAGAAAGTAGAATCATTTTACTATATGCGGCGATGAACATTACCTTGCACAAATGGTACAGCCTTGAAGAAGGGTGGGTGGAGGTGCAGCTGGGTGGGAGGCAGAAAAGAGGATTGAGAGAACATGATTTATGGGTGAGAAATAAAATCCTGTAAATAAATTTTAACATTAGAAATTTAACACTGGAGATGCTGCAGGCTGGGCTTTGAGTTTCCAGACACTCCCTGCTTTCAGTTTTGAATTAATGACATTGTTATTTCCACAGCAACCATTAGTGACATTGCAGAAAGGACTGCAGCTAGAGTTTCCATTGTTATAGTTATGGATTAGTGCTATTGCAGTTCTAGCTGTTTAAAATGATCCTCCATCAATTCCTTTCCTCTTTTCCTCACTACATGTTTTTACTAACATAACCCATGCAAACAAGCATGTAATTTGTATAACTGAAAACTAGGTGAACTGCCTTGCCTGGGCTTCCCAATTGTTGATTTCCTGGCATAACAGTAGAGATATCAATCATATTATTTAAATGCTTTTAAAGATGATTTTGAGATAACTGATGCTACCTCAAACATAAGCACAACTGATTACAAAATTGGAAAGGTCTGCATGATCCAGGTAGTGGCCAGCAGGTTATTGGTACAGTTTACCAGATCTGTTTTAGAAGTGCGCTAGTGTGGTCACGGTCATTATAAGCAGGATAAGCCTAGGTATGCTTAAAGCCAAGAAATGCACATTGCTATGAAGGAGGTGAATATCTTGATTCCTGTTACAGCTAAGAGATGGAATTACATAATGAGTTACAGCAGGTTATTTCCAGTTAAAATCAAAATACTTTTTTTCATTATTATTCTGTGAATAATTATTTTTGAACAATAATATGATATTAAAAGCTTGTCTGACTGTTTCTCTTCTGCCAGTTTTATCTGCAAAATAAATTTTTAGTAGTCCTGATCTACAGAACGCTTGCAGGTGTGTTAAATCCATTTTTCTTGCTGAATCCTCCCACAGCAGCAAATTAAGGCCAAGTTCTCTCCTATGCATGCAATTGCTAGATCACTCCTTTCCCATTGTGCATCTCTGTATTGAAGAAACCGCATACGGTTGAAATAAATCATCTTGAGCTATTGCATTACCACAGTAGCTCACAAGAGTGCAGTGTAGGGGCAGGCTGAAAGAATGTCGCAGCCAAGAATTGAAACATAACTGATATAGTAAGTCTAATTTTAGGTGCAAGAGCCTCAACAGTTTCTTTACAAATAATGAGAAACTGACTTAAAACTATCTCAGTAGGTATTATACACAAGCAATGTTCTTTTCAGTGTTTTTTTTTACCTGTCTCTTAACTTGTATTTTGTGTATGTATTTGTATACAATTTTTTTAAAAATAAGTTACTTCTTTCCTTTTTCCTTCTCAAGTTGTAAGATATTTCAGTCACAGTTTCCATAGATATTTTGCACCTATCTGGGTGTTTTAATACATTCCACTGGACTGCATTTTTTTTAATTGATGTTTAATAATGTAAGCAAGTAATCTACAAAGCAAGTATCTAACATGATACATTCTAAGAACACTTTCTTGTTGGCTTTGTTTTGAATAGCTGTTTCTGAGGATTTTATTTCCTTCAAAATAGCAGCAGCTTTTGTATGTACAGTGTTTTGAAGTGTTAAGTCATTTACTGAAGTACTGCAACACATCTAGTACATACATAGATATAAATACTCTGAGTGGGCAGAGGATAACACCCAGCTAGATACATAAGCAAAATGCATGGTACAGTATTGATCAAATTACTTAACATCTATATATAGCAAGGAATCAATTTATACAATATGGATGTAGGTATTGGGCAACCTTGGCTCATGCATGACTTTTACCCTGCTGATTGCATATGTTGGACTCCACTAAATGAAATTCTCGATCTTGAGCTAGATGAAGGACCTTTTGAGTAGTACATCCCTGACAGAAAAACCTCTGCTTAGTATTGTAGAAGCTGACCTAGCATAATCCAGTTTGAGTTTGGTCCTTCCTGAGCTGTCTAACAGCACTTGGCATGGGGAATGTAAAAAATAATTTTATTTTTTTTATAAGGATATTTCTTGGCTTCTTACTTAACTTCTACCTCATATCCCCAACCTGAAGGACTAGTGAGGGGTGTTGGTGATTCTTTGTGGTGGTGTGGCTTTTTTTTCTTTTTTTTTTTTTTTTTTAATTGAACTTACCTTTAGATCTGCTTGCTCTAAAAGGTGCTCAGTGGAGTTAAAACTAGTGACATAGACCTTGATGGTGTTGGAGCACCCAAACTTACCTGCAGAAAATCCTGTTACCAGAAATGTGGTATCAAACTTCAAGTATTCCTCTGGATAATGTTCTTAAAAAATCAGTGACTCTGCATGAACTAAATGAACTAAAGTGTGGGATTATAAATAGTAAGACTCTCTGGTCTCATGGCAAGGGTCCCATAGCTTACAGAGTCTGAATTCAAGGATGTTCCCCACATGCTTTACTAGCAGCTCTAAGTGGAAAAAGTGGTTTGTGACAGAATTTAACAGCAGCTTTGCTTTTGGAAGAAAAGGGTCTTACAATTTCGGCTTCCTGTTGTGATACTAATATTAAACAGAAAATCCAGCATAACCTCCATATATAATATAAGGCCAATAATGGCAAAAGCAATTATAATGGTTTAGCTTTTGTATGCTGCCCAACATTTAAGATGTTTGTTTTCAAACACTTTTACTTTGCTTCCAGATCTGTATGTGTTTATGGAGACCTAGTTCTATCAAAAGGGAAATGGTGATAAAATATGCATAGTATTGTTAATATTACAAAGATAACAGTATAAAAACATCTTTAGAAATTGTTGCCACAGATTGAGGACACAGTGACTTAAACCTGTCTTTAGATAGTCTCTGTTTTAAATCCATCTGCTCTTAGGCTTTGTAGGACTTGGATTTCTGGTCCATTTTGCTGTAGAAAGCTATTTTGGCTGCAGATCGTCAAACAGAAACACTGTACTCAAGTTATTTAACTGATAGCATGTGTATTAATATTTATGAAATTTGTTGAACCAAGAAAAAATATAAGTAATTAATTTGAAGCAAACAAACCAAAGTTCTTATGTTAATTGCTGAAGAATAACATTATAGCACAAAGTTTAGTTGGAGGCAAGTCACTAATTGCTGTGTACCCCAGGGGCTGATACTGGGGCCAGTACTTTTCAACCTCTTTGTTAATAACTTGGTGATGGGACAGAGTGCACCCTCAGCAGATTTGCAGACAATGCAAAAATGGTGCAGAGTTACTATACACTAAGTGGTTGTGCTGCCATTTAGAGCAACCTGGTCAGGCTGAAGAATTGGGCAGAGAGGAATCTCATGAAGTTCAACAAAAGGCAGTCCCAAGTCCTGCCAGTACACACTGGGAGCCAACTGGCTGGGAAGCAGCTCTGCAGAGTAGGACTTTGGGGTCCTGGTGGACAAGTTGAATGTGAGCCAGCCATGCACCCTCACAGCAAGGAAATCCTGGGCTGCATTAGGAAGAGCACTGCCAGCAAGTTGAAGCAGGTGATCCTTTTCCTCTGCATTCAGCATTGGTGAGGTCATATCTGGAGCATTATGTCCACTTCTGAGCTCCCCAGCACAAGAAATATGTGGACTTGCTGGAGTGAGTCCACAGAAGGACAACAAAGATCATCAAAGGATTGGAGCGTCTGTTATACGAAGAGAGGCTGAGAGAACTGAGACTTTCAGTTTGGAGAAGACAAGGCTCAGCAGAGATCTTGATAAGTACCTGCTGAGAGAATGAAGAAGAGGGAGCTGGACTCTTTCAGTAGTACCTGCTGAGAGGACAAGACACGATGGGCACAAATTAAAACACTTGAAATGCCCTCTGAACAAAAGAAAAACCTTCTTTACTATGAGGATGGTCAGATATTGGAATGGATTGCCTGGAGAGGTTGTGGAGTCTCCCATCTGTGGAGATATTCAAAAGCTGTCTGGATTGTCCTGCACAACCTGTTCTGCGTGACCCTGTGTGCACAAGGGGGTTGGACTAGATGATCTCAAGAGGTCCCTTCAACATAAATGTTTCTGTGATTTCTCTTACCTTCATGTAATGTGGTGAAAAAAAAATATCTCGGTGGCTGTGTATGGACATAAATCTCAGGTGGTTGTACTCAATGAGATTGAAATGCGGAAAGAAGCTGCGGTGGAATCCCATTGTTCGAGCAGCAATGCATCCTGTGCTTGTGTGCTTCCCCATAAACTTACTCAATTGTGGTTAGACCAGTGGATTCTGATATCTTTCCCACCAGGACTTTACTGCTCTGTACAGACCCATGAAACAAATTTTCCAGTTTCAGCTTTCATAGGTCCAGTCTGTCAGCAGTTGATGAGAAATGTTTATCTGGCACTGAGGTGTGACAGTAAAAAGAATGGCCTAATAAAATGTTTGCACAACACAATTTTCATTTAATATAAGCAGCTTTGAGGGAGACATTTACAGACAATCTGAGTTATTAAATGCATTGAGAAATTAAAAACTGAGAACTATAATGTGCTTGCTTTGCTTTCAAGCCTCTATAGCTCAGTTTGTCTCTTTTTCAGATTTTAAAGGCCCATTTTTACAGAGATAGGTAAAAGCCTATAGTAACCATAATTTTGTTAAATGTTTTTATTCATCAGCACCAACTCAGTGAGGTAAGTTTTTACGGTGTATGAAAATTTTTATCTAAAACCTGATTTTTATCATTATATTATGAAGAATGCTTTTATTATTTTTGCTAGGCTTTTCTGCCTAGTTGTAAGCATGCATAAAGTGTCAGTTTTCTGCTATAGTAGATAGAAATTTTCTGCAGTTGTAATCTACTGCCAGTGGTGCAGCTACTGGCAGTAGATAATGTTTTAAGCATTTGCATCAGTGAGCACATTTTACAGGCACTTTGAGCTATCCTACCATGCATTTGAAGGAAACATTGTGTCTCTTGACCACAAATTGAATTTACTGCAGGTCTCAATTTTATAAAATATAAAAAGATGTTTGGTTTCTGCCAAATTCGGTTTTCTGTTTTAAAGGCTGTGTTAAGACAAGCTCAAAGGCATTTTGAATCTGAAAAATCCTTCTTGATTTCCTGTCAAAAAATGACGTGAAATATGGGAGATGAATACTGGGGGAGGGGGGGAGCAGGGAGGGAGCTGTAGAATTGTTTTTAAGTGGAAAACCATGATATGCTGTAAAAACTAAGAAATCAACTTTGTTCATGCCAGCATGTGAAAACAATCATTTATAGCGCTATGGAACATCCATCTCTGCAGACATAAAGAGAAGGATGTATCAAATGTATCAAATTCTCTGAGTATCTGGGTGTAGCCTGGTCTTTAGTCTGCTGGGATCAGTGGTTGATTCTAGATTCTAAATTTGCCAGGAGTGATGAGCAAGACTTTCAGAAACGAGAAACAGTAGACTGCCGAGCAATAAATTAATCTTCATAATTTTGATCAATATGGAATTTAACTAGATTCGAATCACAGAATAGTCAGGGTTGGAAGGGACCTCTGGAGATCATCTAGTCCACCCCCCCCCCGCCAGAGCAGGGTCACCTACAACAGGTTGCACAGGACAGCGTCCAGGCGGGTTTTGAATGTCTCCAGAGTGGGAGACTCCACAACCTCTCTGGGCAGCCTGTTCCAGTGCTCCACCACCCTCAAAGTAAAGAAGTTCCTCCTCATGTTAAGATGGAACTTCCTATGTTCAAGCTTGTGCCCATTACCCCTCGTCCTATCAATGGGCACCACTGAAAAAAGACTGCTCCCATCCCCCTGGCATCCTCCCTTCAAGTATTTGAAAGCATTAACAAGATCCCCCCTCAATCTTCTTTTCTCCAGACTAAAGAGACCCAAATCCCTCAGCCTCTCCTCATATG
>VZSZ01001797.1:0-14915 GCA_013398815.1 Ibidorhyncha struthersii
CCACCGGACCAGGAAGACCAGGAAGATGAGGCCCTCTATAGACAGATAGGGGTGGTATCGCGTTCACAGGCCCTGGTCCTCATGGGGGACTTCAACTACCCCGACATCTGTTGGAAGGGTAACACAGCGGGGCATAGGCAATCCAGGAGGTTCTTAGATTGTATTGACAACAACTTCCTTCTCCAAGTGGTAGGGGAGCCAAGGAGGAGAGGAGATATGCTGGACCTTGTCCTTACCAACAAGGAGGGGCTGCTAGGCAGTGTAGCCTGGGCTGCAGCACACCTAGACTCCTCTCTGAGAAGGAGTTTAGAAAGCAAGGGGGTCCTTTCTGAACCTCGGGACTCAATGGGAGGGTCTCCCTGACAGCTCTGTCTGACCCTGTCCTCTGCAGTAAATAACCAAATGTGCCTTGCCATCAAATCTCATTAAAACACTGTCGCATTTACTATCAAACTTTGTTAAAAATTTGTTTTATAACAATAAATATTTTACTGCTACTCTCTTATGAGTGAAGTGAATCACTCCCTCTGCGACAACTACAAAGACGGAGTGTTTGTTCCAACCCATTCAGAGGAAACTGCTGACACTTTGCTGATTTTATCTAAGCTGCATGCAAGTGATGCAGGAGTGTATCACAGTGATGTTATGTATGGAGTTGAAGATGCACAAAGCATTGTATCATTGGCTGGTGATGGTAAGGATTTATTTATTTCATTTGTAGTAAGCAGTGATTCCAGTTAAAATAGTGAAAGTTAGTAATTACTATATAACTACAGGACATTTAAAGCAGCATCTATACCAAATTGCCCTTCCTTAACAGTTGACTCTTTCCATTTTCTTCTTTTCTTGTGGCTGTTATTAAGTATCTTTTCCAGTCTGTAACTTTCTCATTTCTCCTATATACCTTTTTGGAGGCTATTCTTGATTCTCAGAACAAATGCTGTTCATTTGTTCCCAAAGTAGTTTGATACTTTGGTTTTGTATTTTAGAATAGAGTAGAAATATTATATTATATTATATTATATTATATTATATTATATTATATTATATTATATTATATTATATTATATTANGTCCAGTCTCAACCTCCCCTGGCACAGCTTTGAACCATTCTCACCTGTCCTGTCACTGGATACCAGGGATTAGAGCTCAGCACCTCCCTCTCCACTTCCCCTCCTCAGGAAGCTGTAGAGAGCAATGAGGTCACCTCTCGGCCGTCGTCTTTTCTCCAGACTAGACAAACCCAAAGTCCTTAGCTGCTCCTCATAGGACATGCGTTCCAGCCCTTTCACCAGCTTTGTTGCCCTCCTCTTGATGCATTCAAGGACCTTCACATCCTTCTTAAATTGTGGGGCCCAGAACTGCACACAGTACTCAAGGTGAGGCTGGCACCAACACTAAATACAGAGGGATAATCACCTCTTTTGACCGGCTGGTTATGCTGTGTTTAGTGCACCCCAGGATGCAGTTTGCTCTCTTGGCTGCCAGGGCAAACTGCTCATTCATATGGAGCCTGCTGTCAACCAGCACCCCCCAGATCTCTTTCTGCAGGGCTGCTCTCCAGCCACTCCTCGCCCAATTTATACTTGTGCCCAGCATTACTCCGTCCTAGGTGCAGAATCTGGCATTTTGACTTATTAAATTTCATCCCATTAATCATAGCCCAATGCTCCAATCTATCTAGATCCCTCTGCAAGGCCTCATGTCCCTCAAGAGAGTCAACAGCACCTCCCAGTTTGGTATCCTCAGCAAACTCACTAATGGTGCATTCAACTCCTGCATCCAGATTGTTGATAAATATATAGAACAGAACTGGCCCTAGAATAGATCCCTGAGGAACACCGCTGGTGACCGATAGCCAGCCAGATATAGCCCCATTCACTACAACACTTTGAGCTCTGCCCTTCAGCCAGATCTTCACCCAGTGCACCGTGAACCTGCTCATCTCACAGTTGGACAACTTGTCCGGAAGGATGCTGTGAGGGACAGTATCAAAAGCCTTACTAAAATCCAGGAAAACTACATCCACTGCCTTCCCTTCATCCACTAAGTGGGTGACCTTATTGTAGAAGGATATTAAATTAGTTAAACAGGACTTTCCCTTTGTGAACCCATGTTGACTGTGCCTGATGATTGCATTGTTCTTTAAATGCCTTTCAGTAGTACTCAGTATAATCTTCTCCATAATTTTTCCGGGTAGCGAGGTTAGACTAAAAGGTCTGTAGTCCCCTGCGTCTTCCCCTGTGCCCTTTTTGTAGATTGGAATAACATTGGCTAGCTGCCAGTCAGCAGGGACCTCCCCAGACTCCCAAGACCTTTGGTAGATGATTGAGAGGGGTCCTGCTGTAACATCCACTAAGTCCTTCAGTACTCTGGGAAGAATCCCATCGGGCCCCTTGGACTTGTGAACATTCAGCTGATACAGCTGGCCCCTTACAATTTCAGTGTCCACAAATGGAAAGTTACTATTCCTGAAGTCGTGGTCCTCCAACTCAAGGGACTGGGCAGCCCAAGGGCTATTAGTATTATTAAAGACCAAGGCAAAAAGAAGCATTGAATGCCTTTGCTTTTTCTTCATCCCTATTATTCAGATGACCATCTTCACGAAGTATCAGTCCAATGTCTTCTTTAGACCTCCTCTTAGGTTAGAGCCCTTCCCAGTGAAGAATGAGGCCAAGAAGTTGGTCCCAAATTTGGTGCCCAACATGGTATTTTAACAAATTTGGCACTCAACATGATATTTTGCACTTAATTCAAGTAGTGCTGGGAGAATCGTAGGCTTTAATTTGAGAGTTTTGTAGGGTTGAAGTTTTAAACAGATTTGATTGGATTTGCTGAACAGTCATTATGAGTCTGTTGGAATGGTTTCTAAGGAATATAGTCACAGTCCTCTGCTGTCTTTGTATAAATTAGGTCAGGCACTATGGGAGCTGTTGGGGAGTTCATTGACGTTTGTCACTGGTTAAGGGCAGCCTATCATTTCTAAATGTGGGGTTAAAACTATTGCCTTGTTATCTTGTCCGGTGTTTGTCAAGTCCCGATGCGATTTCGGGCTCGGGGGAGGTTTGTAATGATCCCAAGAGTGAGATTGAGACGCAAACGAGGTCAAATGCCGCCAATCGGGCCATTTTTATTGAACAGGTACAGAGGAATGGAGCGATAGGAAAGGTAGGAAATATTAGAAGGAAACTAAGCAAGCATTCAGAAAGATAAGCAAAGGATAGTCACCACCATGGATCCAGTGACATCTTGTCGGTCCTCAGTCTTCAGTTCTTCGGTGGTGGGTGCCCACCGCAGCTTGTTTCCATGGTCTTTTTATACACCAGGTAAAGACCTTGGCAGGCTGCCAGCCCGGCCCAGACAGGGCTCGGGTTTGGCGGTGCCTGATTTGCAGAAGAATGGTCTTCTGCTGTTGGTTTTGGTGGACGTTCCAGTCTCTCACAGCGGTATTTTGCTATGTTATCGGGTCTTTTGTAATCTTTCCAGTTTTTGTCACTTAATTAATGGCATCTCACGAATCGCTGCGGTCAGACTCACCCCGGGAAGGTGGGAGGCCTCTGCTGTGCATGGTGCATAATTACACCTTGGGTTATATTACGGGCAATTTAGCAAGGGGGAGGATGTCCCTTGAGGAGTTGTATGTTCTGGTGTCGTCAATAGTACCAGGTTTTGAGATTTTGGAATACCCTTGGAATGTTTTGATTCCTGTGCTTGTGTTAAGTTTTACTGGCTTGTTCTTCTCCATTGGCTGGATCTGCTGTAGAGGGAAACATCCGGCAGCAACCCCGCCAGCCCCCGTGACAGACATTGTGCCTGTGCAGACCCCGCTGACCCCCGCGATGGACATTGTGTCTGTGCAGATCCCACTGGCCCCCGCGACAGACACTGATCCTATCCAGACCCCACTGGCTCCCACGACAGGACCTGCAGCTGCAACGAGTAATAAACCTACTCTGACCTTGGTGATGGATGAAGCAGCTGACCTACAGACCCAGTCAGTGCCGGTATCAGTCAACCCTGTATATAAGAGGGAATGTGCAATGGGACCAGGTAGCAATGATCAATCAGGGATATCATGAGAGGAAGTAACAGAGGAAACTACTCGATCATTATCCCTGAGTGAGCTGCGAGACATATGTAAGGATTACAGCTGTCAAGAAGGCGAGCAAGTGATTACTTGCCTACTCCGATGCTGGGATACTAGAGTGGATAGTTTGGACTTAGATGGTAGAGAAGCCAAGCGGTTGGGACCACTGGCTAGAGAATCGGGTATTGACAGGGCTCTTGGAAGACCACCACAATCCGTCACCCTCTGGAGGCGACTCCTGTTACGCGTGAGAAGCAGGTACCCCTATAGCGATGATATCCCATACCAGCCATCCAAGTGGATAACTATTGAGAGAGGTGTTAATATGAGGGAAATAGCTGTGCAGGAGATGATTTTTACTGATTTGGACAACCTGCAGACAGCATTAGATCCAGATGCCCTCAAAATTCCCGGAACCATTTGGCGCAAGTGTGTATTGAGCACACCAGCAGTGTATGCTAATGTATTGGCATTATTTTGCTGGAAAGAGGATGAGGCACCGGCAATGGGTGAGGTGGATGCTCGAATGCAGCATTATGCACATAATCTTCTTTCTGCCCCACAGGATGGTGTCTCAGCATTGGACAAATCATATGACAAGGCCATTGTCTCAGTTGAGGAAAACCCATTTGACAAATCTGTGATAATGCGTGGCAATGTATTGGATGAATGGTTAGATGATGTCCCTCAGCCATGGAAAAATTGTTTGAAAAATCTGGGCGACAGCTTGATGAGATGTTGCAGAAACTAGGGAGTGTTTCTCTGCAGGCTGATGTCTCAGCTGTGAGAAAAGCACCTGATAACTCCAAGGGACCATTGCATAGAATGCTCAACAAAATATCCCAGCTGGTAAATATTGTGGACTCCTAACCTGTAACGACCAGTGTTTCAGCCATTAAGGAAAAACGCTTTCCTAAAAAACCTGTTAGAGAGAAACAATACACACCGTAACACATTCTGTGGGCTACCTTGTGTGATTGGGGGGAAAACATGAGGAACTGGGATGGAAAACCTCCTTCTGCATTATGGACACACATACGTGAGTTGCAGAGTAAAACACCCCCAAGGGGGGGTTCTTTCAGAAGTGCTGCTCCATTTTCCAGTGAAGAGTCCCCCAAGAAGGCACAGATGGCCTTCAGAGCCTGATTTACGACATGTGACTGTCAGTGATGGAAGTGAGGGGCCCTCTAGTCGAAAGTACAGGTGCTCTGCCTCCAGCCAGGATGGGGAGAGGGATAATCGAGTTTATTGGTTTCTGTGGATTTGATGGCCTGGCACATCAGAACCACAAAAGTATAGGGCCTTGGTGGACACTGCTGCACAGTGCACCCTCATACCATTGAATCAAAGAGGGGCAGAACACATCGCTATTGCTGGAGTGACAGGGGGATCTCAAAAACTGACTGTATTGGAGGCTGAAGTGAGCCTAACTGGGAATAAATGGGAAAAGTTCCCCATTGTGACTGGTCCAGATGCTCCGTGCATTCTTGGCAGAGATTATCTCAGGAGAGGGTATTTTAAGGACCCGAAGGGGTATCGGTGGGCATTTGGTGTAGCGGCAGTGGAGACGGAGGAAGCTATGCAACTGCCTACTTTGCCTGGCCTATCAGAGGACCCTTCTATTGTGAGGCTGCTGAGGGTCAAGGAACAAAATGTGCCCATTGCTACTACAAATGCAAAGGTGACAATATTGCGCTAATCGAGATTCTTTGCTCCCTATCCAGAAGTTGAACCGCCAGCTGGAAAGCCAAGGGGTGATCAGTAAGACTCATTCACCCTTTAACAGTCCCATATGGCCAGTGCGAAAGCCTAATGTGGAATGGAGACTGACAGCAGACTGTCATGGCCTGAATGAAGTCACACCACCACTGAGTGCTGCTGTGCCGGACATGTTAGAACTTCAGTATGAACTGGAGTCAAAGGCAGCCAAATGGTATGCTACCGTTGACATTGCTAATGCCTTTTTCTCTATCCCTTTAGCAGCAGAGTGCAGGCCGCAGTTTGCTTTCACCTGGAGGGGTGTCCAGTACACCTGGAATCGACTGCCCCAGGGGTGGAAACACAGCCCTACTATTTGCCATGGACTGATCCAGACCACACTGGAGAAGGGTGGAGCTCCAGAACACCTACAATACATTTATGAGATCATTGTGTGGGGTAATACAGCAGAAGTTTTCCAGAAAGGTAGGAAAATAATCAAGATTCTTCTGAAAGCAGGTTTTGCTATAAAAAGAAGTTTTTGAGAAAAGGGAGAAGATAATTCAAATCCTTCTGGAAGCCAGTTTTGTCATAAAATGAGGTAAGGTCAAGGGACCTGCGCAAGAGATCCAGTTTTTAGGAATTAAGTGGCAAGACGGGTGTTGCCAGATCCCAATGGACATGATTAACAAAATAACATCTGTGTCCCCACCTACTAACAAAAAGGAAACACAAGCCACCTTAGGTGTTGTGGGTTTCTGGAGAATGCATATTTCCAGTTATAGTCAGACTGTGAAACCTCTCTATGAAGTGACTAGAAAGAAGAATGATTTTCAATGGGGCCCTGAGCAGCAATCAGCCTTTGAACAAATTAAACGGGAGATTGTCCATGCAGTAGCCCTTGGACCATTTCGGACAGGAGGAGATGTAAAAAATGTGCTGTACACCACAGCAGGGGAGAACAGCCCTACCTGGAGTCTCTGGCAGAGGGCACCTGGAAAGACTCGAGGCCAACCCCTAGGGTTTTGGAGTCGAGCATATAGAGGATCAGAGGCTCGCTATACCACTACTGAGGAAGAGATATTGTGGCAGCATATGAAGGAGTTAGAGCTGCTTTGGAGGTAATTGGTACTGAAGCACAGCTCCTTCTGGTGCCCCGGTTGCCAGTGTTGAACTGGATGTTTAAAGGGAAGTCTCCTTCCACACATCACACAACTGATGCGACGTGGAGTAAGTGGGTAGCGCTAATTACTCAGCAAGCTCGAACAGGGAACCCTAATTATCCAGGAATTTTGGAGGTGGTCATGGATTGGCTGCAAGGTACAGATTTTGGAGGGTCCCCAGAGGAGAGGGTGGTGCGTGCTGAGGAGGCCCCACCATATAATCAATTATCAGCAAATGAGGCGATATGCGTTGTTCACTGATGGATCTCTTCGTATTGTAGGAAACCTGCAAAGGTGGAAAGCTGCTGTGTGGAGTCCTACTCGACGAGTCGCAGAAGCAGCTGAGGGAGTGGGTGAGTTGAGTCAGTTTGCAGAGGTGAAAGCCATCCAGCTGGCTTTAGATATTGCTGAGCAAGAAAAGTGGCCAGTGCTTTATCTCTACACTGACTAACTTGTGGGGATGGTTAAAGCAGTGGAAGAAGAGCAACTGGCAGCACAGAGGTAAACTCTCATGGCCCTGAGGGGGAGGTATTGGGATGCACAGAATGAAACATGAAAAGCCAAGCTACTGTTGCTTGCCATCATACTAACCACCATGAAAAGTCCCTTCTATCTAAAGCATAGATAGCAATAGTATCTTTATGTGAAAAACAGTTAAGGTCAGTGGAATGAGGTACTGATCTCGGGATCAAAAAAGTGTCTAATCTAGAGCTCATCGGCTTCTGGGGTGAGTTAGGCAATGGCAAGACAACCGCACTGGAGGACAGTGACATTGAGCTGAAGCTACAGAGCAACAAGCCTTTGTGCATCTGGGCCATCAGAGTTGCTCAAACTCCAGGACAGATCTCACAGGGAGAAGTGGTGAGTGGTCTCTGCCCCCATTGAATGAAGGGGAGATGATGGCACTGGTATGAGGCCAGATCAGATCATCCTATAAAGAGGGATAGAGACAGCTGGGTACAGGCTGGTCTGTGGTGGATATCAAAGTGCTATTATGTCATGATTCTGCTCTTTGAGGAAGGGACCAACAGTCTTAATTTCTGGAAAATGTCTTTTGGGATAGGATCAGTTGTTTGAAACTGGTACATTTAAAATCAGTGTAAGAAACCTGCTTGCTGATTCCTTGAACCTGGCTATTGTCATGCCCAGAGCTGATCCCTCTGGCATATGTAAAGCCAACCAAAATTTCTTCAGAAGTGCCAAGCACATACAGCTTTTCCAGATTTCAGCAAGAGAAACAAATATTTAACCACTCTGGAAATTGCAGACAAAGCATTTCATGCTAGAAGCAAAAATACTGAAGCACCCCACATCCAAATATTTTGGCCTAATTATCTTCCACCAAGCAAATTTTCTTCTCCACTGTAGGTCCATCATCACACTCACCATTAAGAGACAATATGAATTTGTACCATTCATTCCATGTATTATTCCTGCTAAATAAACTGAAGGGCAGTACACAAAACTAATTTTCTCCTCAACAAATAAAGCTTTATTTTTGTGCCACTGAAGGTAAAATCTTCAAAACTTTGCTCAGGCAAAACTATCACAGAATTCAGGGACTTGTTATAGCACTTCCAATCCCAAACTGAGCTGTGAAATAAGGAATGAGGAAGAGGTCAGGATTTAGCCCCATGTAATTGCCTAGCTGGTTTCTCCTGAATCTAGATTATTAGTTTACAAACAGTACACAGAGGCTGCCCAAGCGTTATAGCATATTCTGGCTTAGAATCTGTCCCATAGAGGAAATGAAGTGAGGTCCAACTCAGTTGAAAGCCAGGGTTTGTTGTCTTGTAGTTAGAATCTTAGCCATTTTTGTTAGCATTAAAGTTAGTTAGGCCTGTTAACTATTGGCATTAGCTGAACTTCTGATACAGGGTCTTGCGTACAACCATTTTGTTATGTACTTGGCCAGATGGTCAGCCTTGGGAATGTTTCTTCACAAGTATCTGGGCTAATTAGTAGAGAAACTCTTTGAGATGTTCTCATGGATAATGAGGATTCTATCCTTGAGTCATATGAGAAAGAACACCTAATCAAGGAAAGCAAGTATTGTCGTTCTTTAGAGTGAAACATCCTGGAGCATATGAGCATACGAACTTTGAGGATGCTACTGATGTAGGGCATCCTGACCTAAGAAGTTAGCTTACATTAGTATCATCAATGTTAGCCTTAGTTAACTAATAATGAACAGAACACTGTGCTGTTTGAAGTCCCTCTAACCTTAACTAACTAGTAATGAACAAAATGCTGTGTTGTTCGAAGTCCCTATTCTCTGGACCTTAACATCTGGGGTTGATTGTATATAGGATGAATTATATGACAACCTGGCAAGAGGAGAATCCAGTTGGCCAACTTGGCAACAGAACTTACTTTTAAGGTGTCCTGAAGCGAACTGCCTTCATTATAATACTAAAAAACATACCCACAGGTCAATAAGACCCTTGCCCAGGTGAAGACCCTTCTCCCGCCCATGAGTGATGATTAAAAGAATGACATAGCAGATATTATAATTACATGTAAATTACTAACCAATCATTGTAACTGGGAGTGGAATACCTTGTAACTTTTGTGTATAAATATAGCAAGGAGACTGGTATGAGTGGCGCTTGATTTGTGGAAAATCCACCAAGCGCCCAGGCCTGAATAAATACAATATCTCTCCTGAGCGTGTGAGATGATTGGTTAATTGCACGCCGGGCACGAATCTGCTTTTCAGACAACACTACTAATCTACCATGTTTTGAAAGGCCTAGCCAACTTGGCAGAAAAGTGACAATTCTGGGTGTCCTAAGCTGAACTACCTTCATTATAATACTAAAAATCACTCCCATAGGTCAAGGTGACCCTCGCCCAGGTGGAGACCCTTCCCTTGTGCAGGTACAGTAACTGAAAAGAATGACACAGCAAATATTATAATCATATGTAAATTACTAACCAATCATTGTAACTGGAAGCGTGCTGCCTTGTAACTTTCATGTATAAATATGATGAAGAAACCAGCATGGGGTGTGCATGATTTGTGGAAATATTCCACCGTGCACCCTGGCCAAAATAAAGCAATGTCTCCTCTCTAAACATAGTCTCTGTGTTTCAGGAGAATCGGGACTTAGACCTCTTTTTCAGGTAACAGGTTCACCTTTATGCCAGCTTTACAGCTTGATGCCTGGCCCCTCCACTGCTTAGAACCAGAACTAACCAAGCCTAGCTCTGCTCAGACACCTGAAATACCTCTGAATGTGATGTCTAGGGCATCTCCTACAAAGTCCTCAGGATTCTGAGTAATTAATGAGTAATATGTGCTGCAAACAAAATGAAAAGATTCACCATCCAGAAATTGGTGAACTACTGAACAAACAGTATCTTATGTACACTGAGTGGAGCCATCTTGATAAAACTGCTTGCTGAAAACTGATGCTTAATGTAGCACAATCCCTGAACAGTTATCAGTTTGCTAGTAACAGAAACCTGGAAAGGGTTGACAGTCATCAAAGAAAAGCAAATACAAACAAATTCAAGAGGATGCTTCTTTTCTCTTACATCTGATGTTGCAGGACAAAGACAAAAAAGATTAGGAAGCATTGCCATGGAAAAAAATACTTTTTCAAGTCATTGCAGGTAGATCTGTGAGGACAATTGTCCTTAATTTATGCTGAGGACTGTTTTCAGGTTTTGAAATGTTTTCCTTTACTTGATAATTTCTATTCAGAAAATACAAAGAAATCAAATGTAAGCTCAGTCATAAAAAAATAAAAAGGAAAAATATATCAGGAAAGTGCTCTTAAAAACATCAATTAGGCAATAAAATGTTATCATCTGTGAATGCTTTTGTGTTTTGCAGCTGGGAAAACACCAGCTCATGATATCTCTGTAGGTAGCAAAGCCGCTGCATAAATAGATTATTTCTATTCTGCAGAAATGTTAATTGTCAACTTGTTAAAAGTTTGATTGGTATATGTCAGTGAAAAACTGGATCCTGAGTGTGTGAGCCGAAACAGGCAGGATGCAGGAACAACCACAAGACCACAGATGAAAGGCAAAGAACAAATTTAATCTCAATACCTCATGGACCAGGGGATCTCTGAAGCAGCACCTAGACAGTGGCATGCAAGCTGGGGATGCAGGCACCGCAGAGCAAGAGAGTCCTTGATAGCGAGAGAGTCCTTGTTAGCAATCAAGAGTGAGAGGGTGTCTGAACCTGCTGTTCTCGCCTGTATTTCAGGGATTCAAGCAAGGCGTAGTTTTCCACTGTGCTCTGATCTTCTCCAACAGCAGGGCAGAAATCTCAGGCATGTACGATAAGGTGCCTCTGAGTCCATCACAGGCCTGTTATCTAAGTGTGGATGTTCTACTTGGCAAGCACATAAGACTAAACAACAATTAGTGTGATATATGTGTTTTCCAGCACCCCAGGTGCGAGTCACTTGAGCGTGTTTAAAATCCTCCTCGCCAATCTTCCGTTACTTTCCCACATTGAGAGTTCCAAAAATGTAATAAAAGATGTGAAACTGTCAGAATAATGAGTATTATATGCCCTAGTCTTCCTGAAGGAAGTAGCCAATAGAAAACCTTAAAACTAGACTGTACTGGGTTTGGCTGGGATGGAGTTAATTTTCTTCATAGTAGCCGGTATAGTGCTGTGTTTTAGATTGGTGACCAAAACAGTGTTCATAACTGTCCTGGTTGCAGCAGGGATGGGGTTAATTTCCCCAGGGAGCCGGCAGGGGACACAGGTATTCCATCCCATGTGAGCCATGCCCGGGCTATAGAGGGGAGCTGGCCGGGGGAGGGGGCAGGAAGTGGCGGCTCGGAGGGGGTTGGGACGGTCCGGGTCTGGTAGGTGAGCGGCGGTACTGTAATCGCGTTTGTATATTCTTTTATCGATGTTATTGTTATTGGGTTTTTTTTTCTCTTTCCTTTGCTGTTCTGTTAAATTGCCTTTATCTCAACCCACGAGGTTTGCCTTTTTCTTCCGATTTTCCCCACGGCTGTGGGGCTTGAGCGAGCGGCCGCCTGGTTCTTTGTTGCCGGCTGAGGCCAAACCACGACAATAACACAACCATGTTTTAGCTATTGCTGACCAGTGCTCGCACAGCATCAAGGCCTTTTCTGTTCCTCACTCTGTTCCCCCAGTGAGTAGGCTGGGGGTGGGCAAGGGGTTGGGAAGGGACACAGGCAGCACAGCTGACCTGAATTGACCAAAGAGATAATCCATACTATACGACATAGTGCTCAGCAATAAAACTGGAGGGGGGGCAGTTTTTCCAAAATAACCGTTGTTTGGGGGCTGGCTGGGCTTCATTCTGCTGGTGGTGAGTGATTGCTTGTGCATCACTTGGCGAGTTGGGTTTTTTTTTGTTTTTTTTGGGTTTTGTTTTTTTTTTCTCCTTCACTTATTAAATCGTATTTATCTCGACCCACAAGTGTTGGGTTTTTTTCTCACTTTTGCCCTTATTCTCTCCCCCATCCCACTGCAGGGGAGTGAGCAAGTGACTGAGTGGGGGCTTACCTATCAGCCAGAGTCAACTGGCTTTTTAAAGAGTTACTTTAAAAAGGTAAAATTTACTTTTAAAAGGTAGAATGTATTTTAGAAAGTAGAATTTCTCACTGAGCAAGAGCAAAGAGCTGTAAAAAGGTTACAAGGCCTCCTGAAACAGGACACTTTGAATAAACAATGCATGCCTTGCTAATGAATATACCCTTGAAGAGGAACAGAAGGCTGATAACAAGGGAACATCTCACCGCAAAAGGCACCGAAAACCAGCCGAGAACCAGACAACTGCTAAAAGCAACGAAGATCTGCAGTAACTGGGGGAAAGGTAAAGGCGGCAGTAGGAGATCACGACCACCGACTCAATTAGAGACTGAACGGAACTGGCCCTCCACTGCGCTGAAGCATGTGCATGAAAGCGAGACACTGTACTAACCAATAGAAATTGTTAAGATAAGGTACTAACCAATAATTATAATTAAGGGTATGTATTTCTGTGTTTTGAACCGTATAAATATTCCGAGGAGTTTGTAGACCAGTGTGCTAGCTTTGTGGATTACCACCTAGCACCCACCTCTGCACAGAAATTATATAAATAAATACCTCTGCTCTGTGTGTATATTGGGGTCTTGCACATTGGGTAAATGACCCCACTTCGGGACAAAAAATCCAGCACATCATAGACATAAATAGAACCTGAGCCAATAACACATGTGCTCCATGAGTTAAGAGAGAGAGAAAGAATGTTTAGTCAAATATTCAAGACAGCTAATCAGTCATAGTCAAATTACAACTATATGCAGCTCTTCCCAATTACAACCAGCTACTGAGGGAAAAGTGGGATATAGTGGTACCCTACAAGCACCACTTGCTGATAAACATTTTATGGATCTTCATATAAAAGATTTCTAAATAACCTATAGCTCAAACCAACTCTGTCCACTGGGTGTTTAGCAAGTTGCTCTGATGAGACACCTGCTTGTGAAACTCAGTCTATGCCTTTGGGTCTTCAAGCAACCTCTGGGGAGTTAAATAGCTTCTATATCAGAAAACAATTTGGGGCCTGCTGAGACTTATCTTCTCCAGATTTTTATCATCTTGAGTATATGTCTGCAAGACTTTCAGCAATACAGACACTCAGGATTACAACTTTCCCATCCAAGAACGGTTGAATGTCTAACATTCAGCATTTGTTTTAGACTGTAGCGATCCTGACTGGAAGACCACTGTACATCGAGTAGTTAGTGATCCACATAAGAGTTAACCTGAGTAGGCCAGGCCTGTGCTGCACGTACAGTATGGCCTTCAGGCCTGTATTGTGCTGCACAAATCCCTTGGCCGCAGGATAAACTCAACCAGATCGTTGTAAAAGAGGAGCCTGCATGCAGCTCCCACTTGGTACCAGTGATTACAACACCCGCATGGCCTCGCCTTTATCTAACAGTGCAGCAAGAAGTTCTCATGAGAACATCCTTCTGTTTTGACTGTAGTACTGACGAATGGAGTTGTTTCCTTGTAAGAAAATCCTATAATAGGCTGAATGATTGAAAGGAGAGAATCTCTGCTAAGGACTATGTCTGCATGGCATGCTGCATGTGGGTCAGAATCTTGTTCAATGTGACACCAGTCAGGGTTCCCAGCATCTAAAGAGACGTAAGATTATCTATGTGTGAGAAACACTCTCTCACGGATAAAAAAATGTAGAGAGGACAAAGTCTTCAAAGCAAAGATAAAAATTTATTCAAGAACAAAATAAACGAGTCAGCAGAGTCAGGTGCATCTCAAAAGGAGCACACTTAGTTACAAAACTTCACGTATTTATACCCTCCCCGATTGCCCAAACTCCTGTCCCCTTTTCCCATTGGTTTGGTACTTTAGGGCGCACATTCTTTCACGACCAGTTAGCCTATCACAGACTCGATTCACATTTTTCTCCTTTTAAGGAGTTGTTTTTCTAAGTTACATAGCCCTGCTCGTGTTGTCGACATACAAAATGGCTGAAGCAAAACAATCCCTGAGTTCATCTCTCACATATGCTATTCTCTTCTTATAGTGTTAGCTCTAATAAATAGCATTTTAAATGATACCTTACAGTGTCTAAGCGCCTTTCTTACCAGGATCATAAGGACCAGGCACCTCCCAGGACCGGCACCTCCCAGTTCTAAACATACAACACTGTGAAGATCCTGTTGTTGTCCCAAAACTCATGGGTTCATTTTCCCGGCGTGCAAGCCGATAATACACCGAGTCGAGGTATTAGCTATTTATTAGCAGTTCTGCGCAGAAAAGGGTGATAGGGGATATCTCCACAAAGCTAGCATGCCCAGCATTGAAACAGTCATTCATTTAGAATCATAGAATCATAGAATCGTTAAGGTTGGAAGGGACCTTTAAGATCATCGAGTCCAACCATTACCCTAACCTGACAAAACCACTTCTAAACCATATCCCCAAGTACCACGTCTACCCTTTTTTT